>JBDODA010000059.1:0-151114 GCA_039880815.1 Aspergillus intermedius | reverse complement strand
ATCGTCCATTCTTTTTTTTTTTTTTTTCCTTTTTTTTGTTTTTTTTTTTTTTTTTTTTCTCCTTATTCATGATTTTTCTTTTTCTTGTTCGATTGTTTCCCAGGCCCATCCCTCCCACCCATCCAAGGTTGGACATAGGGCCGTTCTGGTTTCATACGTCGAGTTAGCTGAGCGGAAAGGCGATGCTGTGAGTCATGTTAGCGGGTGAACTAAAAGACGGTTTTATGCACGGAGCACTAACTCGAATGCAGATACGGATGTGTCGGCCCATCCCAACGACTCAATCGAGGCCAGAGCATGGTTGCTCAGTTGTCGTCTGTAAAGTACGTTAGCATATGATCATATCTCAATGAGCGGAATATACGATGCATAGACGAAGATGCGAAGCAGTTAATCCCAGGCCCGTCCCAACCACCCTACCGGGGCCTGTTCCGTTTTTCTGTTGTTCTATACATTATGTCAGTAAAATCAATTCAGTTCGATGCAGGAAAGCTTACCATGCCCCAAGGCCGATGTCTCCCTTACATTTTGCCCAGGCCCTTCCCTACCGCCCAATCAGGACTTGCTGCAGATACAACGTCCCTACAAGCCTGATCAGTCGGCAGGCACGCAGCTGGCCCCACTTACAGCACAGAAGGGGACCAAGGCACTCGCATAACCCTCCTGAACCACCACGGCGAGATACCCAAACAGCAGCGTACCTGCCTCCTTACCAGAGCCCAACTCTTTCCTGAACACCCGACTAAGGCCTGAAAGCATACAAGAAAGGAAATGGCAAACAGGGAGCTGAATAAATGAGCGAACTAATTGAAAGATGTAAAAAAGAAAGAAATAGGACAAGAAGAAGAAGGAAAGGAAAGAGGGAAAGGGCACCCGAACACAAATCTGAGAGCCCGGTTGCAGTAGTAACAGAAACAAGGCCATACGGCCCAATAATGATGTCCCAAACCCAATCAAAAATAAAACGCCGGAGCGCCAGATTGCTGAGGGCCCAACAGCAAACAAGGCCATAAGGCCGAAAAGCCCTACCCCAGAAACCCAGTCAGAAAGAAAACGCCGGAATGCCAGAGTGCTGAAGGCTCCCAGGCAGCAGCGACAGAAACAAGGCCATAAGGCACATAAAACGATTCTCTCTCAGAATGAGTCAGAGAGAAGTAGCAGGAGTTCGAACCTAAGAAAGGAAAGAACGATGGAGACACAGAAACGAATAATGAGAGGAAATGATACTCCTGCTCTCGATACTGAAATATCAAAATAAATGGCAAGTTCGATGGGACGAACAAGAACGAAGATGAAACAGGAGAGAAAGAAAGAAGAAGCCACTCTCGACAACGACGAGCACGATAAGGAAGCTGCTAAGCTGAATACAAGTGCGAGAAGTATCAGAAGCAGCTAAAGATGGAAAGAACGATTAACTCGACTTCAAATCGATGGAAATCGATGGAAAGACCTATGGAAGACGATGAAAGGGATGGAAGCTACTGGGCATGAGAAAGGTGGAAGAAGGAGAGTTGAGTTAGAGAGAGAAGGGACGATGGTCGGTGCTATAGGGAGGTCCTGTAGGCAGAAGCCAGTCCAGGTTTTTGCCCTAAGATCCCCCAGGTGCCTAATGGGATGACGAGGTGACGGGAAGGATGAGAAATGCTGTTTAGGGTATATGTCTCCAATATGCCGAGACGAGGAATTGAGGCTTAACTTGCTCTACAGATGGATAAAGGCCCATTTAGATTCTCTTTTGGTTTCTCATTTGTATTAGTTCAGCGTAAATCGCGTCTTGTTGAGATGGCCAGTCATGACGCCATTCCGTTGAACAGCGGCATCTAAAGAACTCGACGTAAAATCTCTAGGTAAAAGACCTATATAGAAGAAACTTTTGAAAACTTTTTTGAGGTATCTCAATTCGTAGTATAAGAACTAAGGAAGAAATGTACAGAGAAAGTCGAAATAACAGCAGCCAAACGTTGAGAACAGAAGAAATGATGAATAAGAAATTCGATAATAACCACATGAAAAACGGAAATTAGAGCATTGACATGTAATGGTATAGGGCTCATAAGATGTGGAGAAGATAATACGATACATGTCGCGGGTGCCCATGACCCAATTCTTCCCTACGGGGTAGCAGAGAAAACGGAGCTGGGCTTCTTCTGCTTCCTCCTCTTCTTTCTCGCCTCAAGTCCAAGTCTCGTTCGTAATCGCCTCTAAGCATGTAGTCAACCTCGTAAGATGCAAAGCTCAGGGAAACGAGCAAATCATAAGACGTTTTTGGAGAAACAACAAAGCACAGGTAGCCTCAATGTCATTTTAGACGGTGTACTTCGCCTTGGCCCTGGTGCTACCGCTGTGGGCGCTATCCGTGTGCCCGGAAAATTCCACAACGTCGGCTTCCTTGAGACGGAGGACATCCTTGAAACGACGACCGATGGACTCCAAGATATCCTTGCCTTGAGCGGGGTTACGGGTGGTCTTGTCTCCCGGGACGCTCTTGCCAACAGTCCTTGTCCACAAACCGACACGGTAGAATCCCTTACGGACGTTCACGACAACACCCATGACCTCGTTGTCATCATCGTTCTCGAGGGTCTCGCCAATCGCAGCCAGCTGAGCGTGCAGCCACAAATCGTCGATAGGTACGGAGCGCTTGTCCTTGAACGAGTACGACCACTTGCCACCGTGCTTGTTGTGGGGGTCTTCCCACTCTGGCCGGATGCCCTTCTTGAAAAGGTGGTAGTCTGCCTTGAGGCCCAATTCGGAGGTAGGTGTGATGTTGTTCTAATTAGGAAACTTGGTCAGCGGTGGTTCAACAGGGAAGCAATTAGGCAAATCAACGACAGGAGGGACATACGTAGATTCCCCAGAACTCCTCGACGGAGTTAAATGTGACCACTTCCTTCAGCAGATCGTTCCAGTTATCGCCCTGTCCATCGCACATCAGTCAGCCAACTGTCCGGGTTATCAAAACCGTCCGCAGGAACCACCATTCCGTACCTTGCCACTGGGAGGCTTGGTGAACCAAAGAGTCCATTCGTGCATCAAAGGGTGCTTGACGGTGAAGTTCTCGGGGTCGTGGAAGACGGTAACATCGCCGTTCGCCTTTTCGTCGGTGGCCACACCGGGGGCGGTGTTCTCGTCGTTGACCGGCGGGGGAGCGTGTTCGACAGCAGCCATTATGATCGGAGGTATATTTTAAACGGACGCAAAACGATGAGTGAAAAATTAAAGAGTCGTAGTGGGAATGCGCTTAGGAAGAGCGGTAGACGAAGGTTGTCGGAGGGGTGCGGTGGGAGTTAGGCGGCGGAGGGAAATTTTGCGTTGTCGGAAGAGAGGAAAGAGCAACTCAGCAAAGAGACGCTCACGACAAACAAAGCGAGATTTTCACGAAGCAGTCGACACGTCAAAAAAAAATTCACGCAGGAGAGTCTGCTCCAGGCAGAATAATAGGGGTGGAAACAAGTAAACGGTGACTTTCTGCGACACAAGGAAGAGAGAAAAAAAAGAGAGAAGTTGGATCTGGAAGGCGGTTCGACTCGCTCTCGTTGGAGATGCCCGCAAAGCTTTGGTCCAGGACGCCGCTTTACCTTTTTTGGAACTATCGGGCGTTCCAGTCCTCTCATAGGCTGTGGCGGATCTGACTATAGCCCTAATCTGGAATCCTTTATTTCAATGCGATATGTCTAGTAGATACGAGCTGGAATATAATGATCTTATTTTGTTGAATAGTAGCTGGATTTTGTAGAAATAGTCGACACGATCTAATCTAGCCGCCAATCTAGCAGATCTATATAACCCCGAAAGATAATCCGATCAACATGCCCCTCTATTCTATCACAAAAAGAATAGCAGATGATCTTGGCTGAAATTTAAGACAACGTAAAACTGAAGAAGACCAAAAAAGAAAAAAGAAAAAAGAAATCATGCGTCACCACTGTTGATCATACTCAACAAACAGTTCCAACCTAGTACAAGACAGTCAGTATCTATCAACTAGGAAGGTTATCAGATGCACTCACCCAAGCTAACCAAGTTTACCGCGAGCACACGGTATTCCAATGGCACGAATGTGAAGTTAACACCCTGCACCAGCGGCCAGATAGTGAGGTTGGCCTTGTAACTGGGCCAGAAGGTGGTGCGCAGTTTCTCAATCGGGTCGCTGCCCTCCATGATGGCCATAGATGACAGGAAACAAGTCAGATGAGTTGGAGTAAAGAGAGATTGATCAGCTGCCACTCGAGCGACAATAGTAGCCTTGCTGTTCTTCAGGACGACATGACGTTGAAGGAAACCGAACCATGTCGTGGCGGCCGGACCGAAGATTGCTATTACCGTGAGCAATGGAACCATATGAGGGTACAATCGAGTGACCTACCACCACCATAAAGAGCCATGCGTCCAGTCCTTGCAATGTCATGTTTCTCAAAACCCCTGCGGTCCACCAATTGCTGAGCGAGAACGTCACCGCTACCGAAGAGTATCTGGATAGTGTCAGAGGATGGTCAATGAGACGGGGGATGCAGGTGTACCGTACAGCACTGGTGATACTGGAAGTGAGAATAGGCTGCTTGGCCAACTTAGACTGGTACCTGTCAGAATTGATTAGAGATTAGCTTCATTGATGCTCAATTTTACCGGGACACCAACCACCGCAACATTTTGCTGTATATGTAGGACAAGGTAGAGAATAGTTCCAACTCGCTGGGTACTCGAGAGAAATAATGATTCCAGGAGTAGCTTGTGGAATGAGCGAAAAACGTCTGACGGAGCTGAAAAACAAGTCCGGGGGATAAGTGACTTCACCGATAAGCCTCCATGGAGCTTCCTGTCCCAATCCAGGAACCGTCCCGCCAACGCTTGGCGGTAAGATTCCCCGAAATAGAAGTATGACAGATCACATGACATGGCCCGTGCGGAAGTCCCGATCGGGACTGTAATATAGGGTATAGGGTTTCCGGCGGTAGGGCTCGTGGGCCTCGCTTAGCGCACCCGCCAGCGAAATTTCCCTTGGGTGCCCGCCCCAAACAGTTGTGGATAGCGAGAGAAAAGCAACCTCGACGTCGACAACTAACGACACCTCCCGTCCCCCCCGTCGTTTTCCTCTCTCAATCGCCAAGTACATCCAAAATGGCTGACGCCGCTCCCCGTGGACGTGGAGGATTTGGCTCGCGCGGTGGTGACCGTGGTCGTGGCCGTGGCCGTGGCCGTGGCCGTCGCGGCGGCGCTAAGGAAGAGAAGGAATGGCAGCCCGTCACCAAGCTCGGTCGTCTCGTGAAGGCCGGCAAGATCACCAGCATGGAGCAGATCTACCTGCACTCTTTGCCCGTCAAGGAGTTCCAGATTGTGGACTTCTTCCTGCCCAAGCTCAAGGATGAGGTTATGAAGGTACGAAACGAATTTTTACTTGTCGATTTGGAAGGAACGGTCTACGATTGTTATGGGAAGAATTTGCGCATTTTCGACAATTGGAGGAACTCGATATCGATAAAGCGAAATTGGGGGATTGAATTCGGGAATTGAAGTTATGGGACCGGGACGAACAGTTCACTAACGAATCGATTCACAATGCAGATCAAGCCCGTCCAGAAGCAGACCCGTGCCGGTCAGCGTACCCGCTTCAAGGCCGTCGTCCTCATCGGTGATTCTGAGGGCCACATCGGTCTCGGTATCAAGACCTCCAAGGAAGTTGCTACCGCCATCCGTGCCGCCATCACCATCGCTAAGCTCGCTGTTCTCCCCGTCCGGAGAGGTTACTGGGGTACCAACCTTGGTGAGCCTCACTCTCTGCCCGTCAAGCAGAGTGGAAAGTGTGGATCCGTCTCCGTCAGAGTACGTCTTGAAACCCTCGATTTGCGATTGCGATTGAAGCTGCGAAAGCGATAGCGTTCTTGGAAAGGAATTTTTGGGCTAATGGATAATAGCTTATCCCCGCTCCCCGTGGTACCGGCCTTGTCGCCTCTCCCGCCGTCAAGCGTCTGCTTCAGCTCGCCGGTGTCCAGGACGCCTACACCCAGTCCACCGGTTCGACCAAGACCCTCGAGAACACCCTCAAGGCCACCTTCCAGGCTGTCGTCAACGTCTACGGCTTCCTCACCCCCAACTTGTGGACCGAGACCAAGCTCACCCGGAGCCCTCTGGAGGAGTTTGCTGACGTCCTCCGTCAGCCCAAGAAGTACTAGGTGCTCTGTAGTGATGGGATTAAATTAAATTTGCATGACTTGTTTTGACCAACTACCTTTTTTCTACGGATTCCTTTTTACTTTTTTCCTGACTGGAGGATCGGTAATGCTTTAATGGGAGTTTTATCGTTACTCTAAAAAATAAAAGTATAACGCTCTGCTACGTCTGAAGTTGTATTCATGGGGAAGGACTACAAAAATAGCGTGGAGTCAATAAAGCTGCCATTCGCCAGTCAATTTAATGATTATGACCTGCCACATTCTTCTGATGTAGCCCATTTATGAGTCTGGACCGCGACTGCTTCGGAGTAGTAGTCTAGCCATAATAAAACAGCCAGTTTATATACAACCAAACAAATCTAAATAATGTAGAGAGGCATAATAATCACGCCGTCAAAAAGATATATATCCACTAAGCCCTAACAAAATTACCCTCAAGTGTATATATAAACCCGGTCGAGAGGTGCCACAACTATATATCTCCCACAGCTCTTGCACGTACTGCGCGAAATTGACAATGATTCTAAGGGAATACCAAGTCTTGGGCGATGCTGGAATATCAGACTGAGCTTCCTCACAACAGCAAGCAGTTTGTCGTTTCAGTGTCCCATCGAGGTCCTGTGACCTTGTTGTGGTATTTATGGTCTTTGTAGGCCTCGGAGGACAAGGAATTGAATATACAGCTTGGTTGTTCCATTGCCTGCTCTTTCAAGTATGCATCGCGAAACAGAGAAGATGAAAGACAATATTCTTTCGCGTTGACCATTTCAATGGCATGAAATAGCTGGAATGGAACTTCCTTCTCATTGTAGTCAAGTATAGTGAATACCTTTACTACCTCGACTCCCAACTACTACTTCACTTGCTTTCATCTCTCCTTCACTTCACAACCCATAACCCCTCTTCCTGCGGAAAAGCTCCTATTCAAAATCCACCCAGTGAACGACAAACTCATGAAGAAGTCAGAATGGAAGACCATCCTGACCATTGGAAATCAACTCTCCTAGGCGAGGACTTTTGGAAAGACGCAGAGGCCTTTAACCAAGTCATCAATGATGATATCGAAGCTGGTGAGTTCTATCCACATCCTTTTCGTTTATACTCTACTGACTTCAAGGTGATACGCGCCAGAACACGAACAAATCCTCCACAAGTTTCCCTTCAACATAGGCCCAGAGCAGGGACCAGCCCCCCGTCCTCCTAGCAGCGCGGACCAGTCGCCTCCCAAGCAACAACGTCACCACCAGCAACAGGAGGAAGAGGAGTACGTACAGGAACAACAGCACCAACCAAGCCGTCGTCGCCGTCGATTTAGCATGAACGACGCTTTCAGCTTGAGCTCCCTCAATCTCAGCCCTAGTCGCCTCCTTGGTCGACGTTCTCGGTCTAGCTCTCGTTCACGCTCTTCACACTCACCCACGCGTCCTCCAAGCGTTCTATCAGAGAGTCATCGTCCGAACTCGAGGCTACGTTTCGCACTCACCATGGCGAGCAACAGCAAAAAGAAAAGAGACGACGATGCTGACACTGACTCCATCTACTCAATCCCACTCCGCGGCCCGAACGACCCAGGTACCCCAGAGAAACCACTGATGTTCTTCCGCGGCGGCGCCTCCTGGAACGTCTTCCCCAGAGACATGCAGGCGATAGGCATCGACCTGTTCTGGCCCGTCAAGCAGGATCAAGAGGGTGATCGAGAGGTCCTACACATCGAGGAGATGGTCCCGTTGCGCCAGTTCCGTGGACTACGTGTACTCAAAATCACGGGTATGTTGCAGTCGTACCAGAAGTACATCTGGCAAGCTGCGTGGTTGAACACGGAACTCGAGGAGCTGGAACTGGGTATGGCGATTGGACCACGCATCCGGCGGAATTTCCCCGGTGACTGGCCTTTTATCAAGGGTGGATGGACTTTGAAGCAGGATACCTATGGTGAGCCGGTTTACTAGTAAGTAACACCACACATAAACCTCACCCCTCACCTTATACCTTACACCACATATTACATATCACATATCACCGTTACCAAGGCTAGTCCTAATCACAACACAATGACAGCGGCCACATGGGCACTGGCAACCTCCACCGCACCATCGGCATCGGCGAATATCTCGACAAAACCAGCATCGAAAAGGCCAAGGTCCGCGCCATGGCTACGGGCCGCACGCTGAACCGTCTCTCCATTAAGACCTTGACGCTGAACGGCTTCGTTGTCGACGCGGATCCGATACTACTCTGGTTCGACCCGAAGATGCTGCGTTGTATCAATTTTCGAGATAACTGCGTTGACGCGGGGTTTTATCTGTGTCGGCCTATGAGGAAGGTCGAAGTGAAGTTTCCTACAGATATCGAGGAGAGGGCTGTTACTGTGAGGAGGGTGGATGTGCGGAAGGAGCTGAGAATCGTGGAGTTGAGGGGTGGGAAGAAGGTTACTGAGGCGCCCTATTCCGGACGGGAGAGTCATGATATTGGCTCTGGAAATGGAAATGGTATCCAGAAGGCAGAAAGTCATGACTTTGAGCGAAAAATGGGTGAGTTGAAGCTCGACAGCCCTGAGAAAGAGGGCATAAGGACTACTACGGTTGTTGAAGTCAAGAACATGCCCGCATATGCACATGACAATGGAGAAGGCGGTTCGTATGCGTACTACCGCAATTTTTTCGTCAGTATATCCCAGAGCACTTAGCTTATGATTGAAATTGACACTGACGGTTGGAACAGTAGCTCAAGCGTGCCGTTCAATAAACAGCTCAATGCTGCATGCCCTAATCCATTTCGAGGCGACATCTCCCGTTCATGGTTTACGAGACACGAGTTCATGTTAAATTTTTTTTTTCATCCATCGAACCTCTCAAGTGTATATCCTAGAGAAGCAGTATATCAATCAAAGCTCAAAAAAATGCATGTAATTGAATTAGTAGATAACAGTAAGCGCACACATCCTAGTGATATCCGAAAAACAACTCTCCAGGCCTATACAATTTCAATCCATCCCTTCCACCACTAAGACTCATTATCGCCTGTTATATCGTCCAGTATCCATCACCAATATGAATGTACCAGTTCGACAGTAACTAAAATCCTGTTTCCCAATTAAGAAGCCCAATTCTCCGCAAACGAGCAGAGAGCTACGCACCGTCCTCATCGGTAATGCGGATGGCGCCTTCGTTGCCGATTCCACGGGACCAGAAGCCTTCAAGGTAGAGGGTCCTGCATAGGTTAGCATAAGCACTCTAATACACCCTAGTTGTGAACAACAGGGAATGGCAACTCACGTTCCAGCTGCACTTTCATATGCAATCAAAAGCCAGTATCCCAGAATACCCTGAGAAAAGATGTCCAGCATAGCAAAGAGAACGGTCTCAGCATCGATGTTCAACTTGAGCGCGATACTACCGGCGGCGAGGACACTTGTGATCGTCAACAACATGTTTCGTATCAGAGAGGATGGGGAGTCCATACATAGGATACAAAACCTTAACCAACAACGTAACCCCAGCCACAGTCCCGTAAAACCTCTTTCTCTGCGCATCCTTATTACTCGCCGCCCTCGACCCGTGAATCCCCACCTGATAAACCGTCACCAAATACCCCACACAACTAATCACAAACCACACCCACTTCACACTCGCATTATCCGTAAATGTGCCCAGCAGTCCCGCAGAAAGCATGACGAGATCTGCCACGATGGCGACGAGTAAGTGTGCGCCGGGGAGGCCGGATAGGAGAGCCAGGTTGATGAGCATGAGCGGGTTGGTGATGAACCAGTTTATGTAGCGCAGCCAGAGGATTTGGCGGTAGTGGTGCTCGATTGTGTCAGGGACGTGTTTGTGGACGTGGGAGAAGATGGAGTGGTTCCAGATTACGCCGGTGCCAGTTGCGAGGGCCATGTAGGTTATGAAGGAGACTGTGGTGGTTATGGCGACGAGGGTGTGGAGGATGCGTTTGGACTGTTTGGGTTAGTGACTGTAGATTGGTTTGTTCTTCTTATTTCTTTTTTGGAGGGGGGACATACCAATGGTACCCTAGCAGCTAGCACGTAGAAGACGAGGGACGAAAGCGCCATGAGTACGGTGACGACCCTGTTCAGTTAGCATTTCATTTCATCTAGTACTCGGCCTCACACACCATAATGTTCTCTTCCCCGTCACATGAATCTCCTGCAATATCGCACTAGGACCCGGAATGACCGTAGGAACAGGCCCTACCGACGAACTTGACGTCGGAATCGGAGGAAGCAAAGTACTGGTAGCGAATGATTCAATCATGGTCGTTGTGTATAGCTCGATTATACTGATTGAGATAAAGATTTTGAAGCTGTAAGGGAAAGATTGAGTGTAATTAAAGGACTGCATCGTATTTAGAGAACTACAGCATTACAGCGGACAATCGTCATCCTGACTTCGGCGTTGTCGTCATGCATCTCACGCGGAGTTGGTATCTAGCATTATCCATGGTAGAGCTCCATATCTCCCAATAGAAGGCAGTGTATTATGTAGGAGAAGAAGAAATGCAGGTATTGAGGTGCACAATGTGTTGTCGAGTTCGTCATTTGATGCTACATGGAGGAGTTGTTGCCTCCGCTATAGATAGCCGCATTAGGATTATGGATGCAGATTCTGAGTTAATGGTATTCAGTCTATAACGTTTGAATCCGGTTAAAAATAGAAGAAAAGAAGAATATGATACAAATGAATAAGAACGCTATGGTACATAGTCACATAAATCTATAATCCAAACTCATACTCACGCAGCCTTGGCATCTAGCTCACGAACAACCTCGTCGCACCGATCGCATAAATTTCCCTGTTCCTGTTCCGCTGTCGGAAATTCCGGCACAGCATAGCGCCAGCATCGAGGACACTTCGCGTCCTGTGGCGTGTACACATACACGGTCCCCTTCTGGCCGCCAGGCAGCTCAAACTGCTCCGTGTACTGCCATTGAGCATTTTGGATGCTAGAGGGGATAGGCTCACTCTGTGCACTTAAACTCACGGAGGAAACCACGAACAGGTCAGGAAGTTCGGACAGATATCGCTGCAGAACAGAGTCGGTAACGTCTTCACCCGCGAGGACGATGTGGACGAACGATTGCAAAGATGAACCTAGCTCTTTCTTGCCTCGTGCGGTTTCCTGTACTGTCTTGATCACAGAGTGAACGGCCGTGAGGTCTTGGTATTCAGTCTCGAGAGCAGGGTCTTGCCATTCGGGCGCGGGAGCGGAAACGATGCGCTTCATGGGATGTTCGCACTGTGACTTGACCGCCTCAGGAGCATGCTCCCAGGATTCTTCAACGAGTATCGGCGTAATCGGGGCAAGCACTTCCTGAAGGTAGTTATAGATATGAAACAGTGTCGTTTGCGCGGCGCGTCTGCTGATGCAATCCTCTCCGTACGTGTAAAGACGGTCCTTGACAGATTCCATGTAGAACGCAGAGAATTCGAGGTTGGCCCATCGGTTGATAGCATTGACGGCCCTGTAGAACTCAAAATTATCGCAGGCCTTTTGGCTAGCGACCACCATATCCGATAAATGCATGAGCGCGATCCGATCAACCTTTTGCAGCTGATCGTACGGGAGGATACTATCCGCGCGGAAATCCGCAAGGGCGCCGAGAAGAAGCTTGAAAGTGACACGGTACTTGTGCAGACTGGTGTTGACCGTCTGGAGGACCTGTTTTCCAACCACAACATCCCTTGTGTAGTCACTGCTAGCAACCCACATGCGAAGCGCGTCGGGACCAAGAGCATCGTAGACCGGGGCCGCGTTCTCTGGTTGCTTCTTCTTGCCCTTCTTTTGCTTGAGCGGTGGCAGGAGGGTTCCATCCATAATAGCTTGAGGTTCCACTACATTGCCAATCGATTTGCTCATCTTGCGACCGCCTTCATCGAGGGTGAAGCCATGGGTGACTAGATTTTTGAACGGCGCAGTGGGAGCACTCGTCTGTCCCGAAGCAAGTTGGTGTGCGATGTACGTGAGCAGTCCCGACTGGAACCAGCCACGGTGCTGGTCGGTTCCCTCGAGGTAAACATTCGCGAGATGACCCTTGTCCTGAGCGAGGCCATCGATTTCGGTCCAGCTAGTACCACTGTCAAACCAGACGTCCATGGTATCTGTTCCACGTCGGTACCCAGAGCCAGAAGCATCACGCAGAGACGGCGGAACCCATGCTTGATCGTTGGCATCGTCCGTCCACCAGGCATCGACACCGCGCTCATCAATCACAGACATGATGTGCGATACACTGTCCTTGGTAAGCACAGCTTCGCCCGTGTCGCGGTGGTAAAGCGCAGGAATTGGGACACCCCATGCACGTTGACGAGAGATACACCATTCGCTACGGTTCTCGACGAAGTTCTCCAGCCGTTGTTTTCCAGACTGAGGGAAGAAGTGGACGTCTTGCAAAGCCTTGACAGCACTGTCGCGAATATCTCCAACATCGGCGAACCATTGCTCGGTAGCTCTGATGATGATCGGGAGCTTAGAGCGCCAGTCGTACGGGTACTTGTGCTCGTACCGATGCTGCGCTATGAGTTGGCCCTGCGATTCAACATATTCCAGAACAGCGGCATTTCCCTCTTCAAGGACATTCTTGCCGCTCAATCTACTTGGATCGATAGGCATGGCCTCGTTGGTGAATTCTCCGAGATCATTGACTGGGGCGAACGCCGCAATTCCACGAGACGCACAAGCGTCGTAGTCATCCATACCATGTCCGGGAGCGCAGTGAACGAGTCCAGATCCAGAATCCGCAGTCACAAAGTCCGCTGAAATCATGGGCTGGGCCTGAGCATCCTGTCCCTTGAAGAGCGGTCGGTACGTAGTTCGGTCTGCCAGTTCGGAACCAAGGATAGATGGAACGATGACGGACAAGTCCTCCTTCAGAATACTCTGAAGGTATTCCAACCGAGATTGCGCAATGAGAAGATATCCGCGCGTGTCAGACTCGACGATGGTGTACTCCAGAGATTCATGAACGGCAATCACAGCATTGGCCGGCAATGTCCAGGGCGTAGTTGTCCAAATAACAGCACTAACCTCCTTGCCGCGAAGCAAAGGATTCTTCGCCAAGTGAGGAGGAAGCGAAACGAGCGAAAATTTGACGAGAGCCGCCGTAGACACATGGTCATCCTTGTACTCCAATTCAGCTTCTGCCAGCGCCGTACCAGTAGACGGCGACCAATAGACCGGTTTGAACCTCCGATAAATCAAGCCTTTGTCGACCATTTCACGGAAAACACCCAATTGCTTCTTCTCAAACTCTTTATCCATGGTCTTCCAATGATTCTCCCAGTCAGCCATGACACCGAACCCGCGGAATCCCTTCATCTGCTCTTTAACCGTCTTCCCCGCCAATTTCCGCGCTTGGTTGCGAATTACCGCCGCACTGACAGGACCATTGGCCACTATCCCGACATCTTTCTCGCCCTGTAGTGCTTTAAGCTCGATAGGTAGCCCATGACAGTCCCACCCAGGAACATAGCGGACTCTCTTCCCCCGCCCGAGCTGTACTCGACAGATAATGTCCTTGAGGATCTTATTCAGCGCATGACCGATATGAAGTTCGCCATTCGCATACGGGGGTCCATCATGAAGGACAAAGGGTCGATCAGCGGGTCGTTCATGGCGTTGCCAGGCGTATAGCTCGTCGGTGCATCGTCGCAGGTATTTTGCTTGATCGGCCGGGGGCACGCGCGCCGGGAACGTCGACTTGGGGAGCTTGAGTGTCGACGACCAGGACCGTGTGAGCGTCCGCGGCAGTTCCGGCATACTACCTCTGAAGAAGCATGTCCTGTTCAGAACGGCGCTGCTTCTTGAAAAAGGTCTCGGCTGTTTGGCGGAGAAGAGCGGGCAATCTTCACGATGTGGGTAACGATACGTAATATTACCATGCTTGGACGATATCTGGACAAGCCATGTTGTAATGTGATTACATGATATATTACACTAGGAGCGATTTAAGACATCATTACATTGGTAATATCTTATATCAATAGAAAATGGTAGTGCTGGCTGATGAAATCTCCAAACGCTTGCCACAGAAACATTACTCCAAAGGATAATCAGTAAACCGTGACGCAGCTCACTGCGCCGTTCTTCATGACTTCAAATAAAAGCCCAGGAAATCCAAACAACTCGGTATTCCCTAGACCACCATCCTGGCTATCGCCGCCAGCTCTCGGTCCCCGGCCGGTGCTCTCTTCCCAGCCGCCAAGGAACTCGACGCTGTTTTCTGGGCTGTCGCCCCAGCCGCGATTCAGCACCATTGGACGTTGAAGTGCTCGCTCCTCTGTAGCGCTGGCGTACGATCCTTTCCAAACATCCCTGAGCCGTGATGAGATCTCGTCGTACGGGGTCTCTGAAGTCACGGAATCGCCATGTGCATTAAAGTAGATAGTCCAACGACTACGCCGATGGCGGTTGAATGGATACGAACCCGGGACATTTCCATGTAGGATAATCTTTGTAACGACCAGTTGAGACGATGGAGTGGGAGGTGCTGGATCAGATAAATCGGACCCCGGAAATGCAGGGCCAGGCGTGGTGGGGTAGCTGATAAAAGCATCAAATCCATGGTGGAAATAATTATAGAAACATTCTGTGGGGATTGAGGAAGGGTCCAAGGTTTCTCCATGGGAGGCTTCCTCGTCAGAATCATCAGTCACGCTGTTGTTCGAAGACTGGTCGGTATCAGTAACATCAATCCCTCTGGCTGGGGATGGACTCATGTGCAAAGCATCTGCACCACCGCCGCCGCCTGCAGCACGGTGGATTGAAATTCTTCGATCATTCTTACGATAAATAGCGTCTGGTGGCCCAAACTCTGCAATCAAGTCTTGGGGAGTGGTCTCAGAGAGTGAGATGTATGTGGTAGGAGTTGATCTTCGGATTATCTCAATCTTCCCAGCTCCCAAGACATTAAACTCCTCAATCTCATCCGGAGCCGCTTCCCTGTTCTTCCCGATCAGGGCTGGAGAACGAGGATACTGAGGCGGCTGTGTGAACAACTTGGACCTGGATTCCGGCCACGATGAGCCCTGGTAAATCGCCATCGATGTGGCGGGCAGTGCTGCTGAGGATGAGAGCAATGCAACAAAGTCACATTGGTCCGAATACGCCGAGTTCTGAAGCGGGAAGGAGAACGCGACCCCAGGATACGAAAGCACATAAGTTCCATAAGGAGTGTGAGAGGCCGGAGGTATGTATTCACCCGGATACGAGGGACCGAAGAGACGGTTGTAGACATGACGGAAGCTAGGACCTTGTTGGGATGGCGATTGCTCCTTTGCGCCCTTGACCACATCTTGATTCTTGTAAACCATCGATATCTTGGTGAAATCGAGTACCTCAATCAGACGCAGTCTCTGGTCAGGGCCATCGAATCGTAGGCGAAGACCATTCGACGGGAGCTGTAGGACAACCGGCTTTCGCAGGGGATCTGAAGACGAGTATGCCAGGTCGATTGCGGGGTATGTTTGGGGATGGGCTTTGACACGACTGAGGACATTGTGAAGGGAAGCTCCCAAGGCTAGTTGATCCTAAGCTGTCAGTCCACTTTCTCAGACGTGTATATAGTATCAGAGAGAGGCTTGCTTATGAATCCCAGGCCCTTTCCAGGGTAGATCTGGGCCTGCGCCGAAGCTCTCGAGGAAGTCATATCGATAATGTCCGGGCCTTTATCAGGGCCAGCTGGGGCAGAACAAGACCATGCAGCAGCAAGAGCTGTGAAGGTCGGTCAATATATAAATATAAAAGACTCAGGTCTCAGAAAAAGATGTCTACAAAATCAAGATGACGATGGTTCAGAAGTCTTTTGTTTAAAATGTACGAGGAGAACGTCAGCTGGCGATAAGACAGATAATCATGTGATGAGGGGGCATGACCCCTAAAGCATTGGCCGTCATGTGACACGTGTGCGGAGACCGCTTTTGTTTACATTTTCCGTTTTGAGAATCCCGGAGCACAACATCCACCACGGCGAAACTTCTTTACTTATCCCACAATCTGTACAGCAAATATCGGTGTTGTAATTGTCTTTGGATTCCTGCGACTTTATTTGCTGACATTGAACTTCTGAACGTTTTCAATTTGCCACCATGGCTGGCCCCCAACGGCCTGCCTCTGGTCTGCCCACGAGACGGAGCGCGCTGCGACCACCTACCAAACGAACAACCTCAACCGCTACCGATAGATCGTCCTCTTCTGCCTCTTTGGCTAGACCGTCTAATAATGCGCGCACACTCAAGTCGCCGAGTGAAGCATCCAGCGTTGTGAGCAAGAGAAAGGAGAGAGATTTCGAGCGGGAAATCAACGAGGACACTAGCATCCGTGTTGTCGTGCGATGCCGTGGTCGGAGTGAACGCGAAGTCCAAGAGAACAGTGGCGTGGTAGTCTCGACGGAAGGCGTTAAAGGGAAGGCAGTAGATCTGTCAATGGGACCGAACGCGGTGTCGAATAAGACGTACACGTTCGACAAGGTGTTCTCTCCGGCTGCTGACCAGACAATTGTATATGATGATGTTGTCCTTCCAATTGTCAACGAGGTAATTCACTCGACAGAGATACTAAGGGGTCGTCCAGCTAACAGGAGGTTCAGATGCTTGCGGGTTACAACTGCACCATTTTCGCATACGGCCAAACCGGAACGGGAAAGACATATACGATGTCCGGTGACATGACAGACACATTGGGCATTTTATCTGACAATGCTGGCATTATTCCACGCGTTCTATACTCATTGTTTAACCAATTGAAGGACACGGATAGCACCGTGAAGTGCTCATTCATCGAATTATACAATGAAGACCTGCGCGACCTGCTATCGTCCGAAGACAACTCGAAGCTGAAGATTTATGAGAACGAGAAGAAGGGTCAAAATGGAAGTACCATGGTTCAGGGAATGGAAGAGACCTATATTGATTCAGCACATGCTGGTATCAAGCTGCTCCAGCTTGGTAGCCACAAGCGCCAGGTTGCTGCGACCAAGTGTAACGATTTGAGTTCGCGCAGTCATACAGTGTTCACAATAACAGTGTGCACCAAGCGGACGACGGAATCGGGCGAGGAATACGTTAGCCCTGGAAAATTGAACCTAGTCGACTTAGCCGGAAGTGAAAACATCCAACGCAGTGGTGCTGAGAACAAGCGTGCAGCGGAGGCTGGGTTAATTAACAAGAGCTTGCTCACGCTAGGCAGAGTCATCAATGCGCTTGTGGACAAGGGTGGCCATATCCCCTACAGAGAATCGAAACTCACGCGTCTGCTGCAAGACTCTTTGGGAGGGCGAACGAAGACTTGCATTATCGCCACAGTCTCAACAGCGAAAACGAACCTTGAAGAAACAATATCGACATTGGATTACGCCTTCCGAGCCAAAAATATTCGCAACAAACCACAGATCAACTCCATGATGTCCAAGAAGACTCTTCTACGAGAGTTCACTTTCGAAATTGAGAAGCTCAAGGGAGAGCTTATCGCCACAAGACATCGAAATGGCGTTTACATGACACCCGATGCGTACGAGGAGATGACTATGGAGAACGAGTCTCGAAGGATAGTCAACGAGGAACAGCGAGCCAAGATTGAAACTATGGAGTCGAGTTTGCGCCACAAAGTTCAGGAGCTCTTTACGTTGACCAGCAACTTCAACAATTTGAAGAAAGATAATGAGGAGACGCAGGCCGCCCTTGACAATACCAATGATGTCCTGGAGAAGACGGATATAGTTCTAAATGATACCAAAGCGACCCTTGAAGAAGAGGAAATGCTCCGAAAAGCCCACCAAGATACCGAGGCACAGCTGAAAAAGGTTGGAACCGAACTTATGTCGACACTAGGAAGCACTGTTAAGGATGTGGAAGGCTTGCATGCGAAGATCCAGCGAAAGACCGACTTGGCAGCGCTCAACCAACAATCCTGGCAAATGTCTAGCGATGAAGTTTCCGATATTACAAAGCAAATCGACTCCCGGGTGGGAGCTTTCCAGGATCAACATTCGACGCTTGTGGAGGCTATTTCGAACCGGATCAGCCAATTTGTCGAAACTGAATTGAACAATGTGCAGTCGAGCCAGTCGCAGCTTGAAGGCTTCAGTTCGTCATTCGACAAGGCAGAGGCAGAGGCTACAGCCCAGACCTCTGGTGCACACAGCGAGATGAACGAGGTACTCGAGGAGATCAAGGTTTTGCGTGAAGAAGTTAAGGGTCGAGTCGGAGAAGGCCTGAATGGCTTGTCGGCTGCAGCTGCTCGTATTTCCAAGGAAGTTCTTGGCGAGTTTGCTGACTTCCATGCTCAGGTGAGACCGGGTGTTTCTATACGCATGACGTTTACTGACAGGCACAGCTCTATGAATCGTACAGCACCCTTGGAAAAGACATGAAGTCTATGTTCGACGGCGTCGTGAACCACCTTCATGAGCAGAAAACCGAAATCAGTCAGCTGCGATCGCAACTTCAGCAGGCCAATCAAGAGACCGTCGAGGCCAACCGCAAGGCATCGTCTCAATTAGCACAATCTATGGAAGAAGAAAATGCAACTGCTGAAGCGGAGCGGGACCAGTTGTTGTCCCAGATTAAGGCTCTGATGGATGAATCACGACACAGACAATACAGCCGCATGAAGAGCAAGTTTGACGGTGTGAGGGCAGATATTTCCTCCTCTGGCGATGCGCTAGAGCAAGCGACGACCCAGCATGACCGTCATGTTGATGAGTGGGTGTTCAAGTCGGAACAATTCGCGAAGGACGTTATTACATCTCGGGACGAGGTCAAGACGAAGATGCAGAACGACTGGGAGGTAAGAGAAATAAGCACTCATCCTTTAGCCCGAGCTCATGCTGATCCTGATTGCTATAGGCATTTGACCATCGCAACGCATCCATTCAGAAGGTCACCGAGTCCGTGCACGAGGAGACTGTCCGCATTGTCGACGCCCAGATGAATGACATGGGCAAACAGATGGGCGCATTGGATGATTTCGTGGCCAAGGCACGATTCCAGAATGGCCGCTTCCATGAAGCGCATCTAGATAGCTTGAACAACATGGCGTCCAATGTCCGTCAATCCTATTCAACTATCCAAGAGCAATTGGGAGGATTCGGTGGACGGGTTGATCAGCTACAGAACGACACTGCTCAGGACAAGGACAGCCTCTTGGAAGCCGCTGCACCTCTGACAGATCAGGTCCGGAACCCCCTGTCGGAACTGCGCACGAACATCCAAGCTCGTCCACTGAAGGAATACGTCGCTACCGGCGTCACTCCGGTAAAGCGCCCCTACGAGTACCCAGCAACCCTGCCTCAAACCGAATCGCACGAGGCCCTCGTCGCAAGACTCCGGAACTCCAAGCAGCTTGAAGACCTCCCATTCGGCGGTGAGGACAAAGTCACCCCCCTAAATAGCTCTTCACCCACAGCCTCACCATCCAAGGGCTTCGTCTACAACGACGCTGAGGATGAGGTAGGCACAGAGTCACTTGCCCCTACCCCCGCCCCTGTCACCGCTACTCCTTCCAACACGGGACTTAGGGAAGTCGATGCAAACGTCGTCGCCAGACCGACCGATGAAGTCAGCCTCGGCCGGTCCTCGTCGGCGAAACCGTTGGACTCAGAGGGTGAGCATCATCGTCCTGAGTTGACATCGTTGGACGAACCTTCATCTAAACGGCACTGCTCTGCCGCTGCAGTCGCGGATAGCAAGCTTCCACATAAAGCGCTTAGCAGAAAGATGGCGGGAATGATGGAGGGTAGGGAGAATGTGGCGCCGTCTCCTGCGACGCGGGCTTCGCGGAGACTGAGAGGTCGTCCTTCTATGACTGGCTAGGTGTGGTTTTGTTTCGTGTATATTTGTGTTTCGTAGCTACTTATTCTTTTTGGTTATCGGGTCAAAAGCTTCTGGTTTATACCCCGTGGTTCACTTTTTTTGTTTGGCGTTTCTGCGGCAAGCTCTCTAGAGCGTGGTTTACTGGCGTTTTGATTTGCGGGTTATTTTTCTTGTTCTTTTACTTTCCTTCTTAGTCTTGGTTCTTAGATACCTTATTTGCCTGTTCAATGCCTACTTTTTGCGATTGTTTTCGTCAATATGCTCTTCTCTTGAAATAAAAGTGTTTGCCAGAGATCAATGCTCCCTAAGATCTAGTGATATTGGGTCTGTTCTTAATTCCAATTACCTTGTTTCTCTTCTGTGCTGCGTCTTGTATTCAGGCATCAAGCTTCGCCAAGTGCGCCGGCTCGGGGCTCAAGATTCCCTGGCGGCTCTTGCTCTATCGCCCCGGCCGTAGTATTATTATCATTATCCGCGCCCTGCTGATCCCCAACATGGTCTTGCTCTCCCGCTCCATCTCCTTGTGGCTGTTCCATATCTGATTCGTAGTGCATATGTTCCCCAGCTTCTATCACCTGCTTGAGCTCACTCATCCGCTTCGCAAACTGGTCCATCATATCCTCCAATCGCTGGCTTCCCCGTTCTTTATCCTTCTCTTTCGAAGCCGTACTTGATGGTAGCCCGGGTGTGCCATGGATTTTGAGCATCAATCCTCCGTTGAGCGGTCGTTCGCCTGACGTGTTGTTCTCAAACGTCGGGGCCGGGACTAGCTCAGTGTTGAGAACTTGCCACGCGGGGGTGAGACTGTGGGCTGAAGTAACCGAAAAATGAGGGGTTTGTTGCTGCTGTTGCTGTTGTGGGATGGCTGCCGGGTTCGTTGCAGGCGAGGTCGACATGGAATTTGTGCCGCCGGCGTTATACGGATTCGTATCTGTTCTGGGCGTGGGTTCTACATCCAGAATGATATAATTATCGCGTACTCCGGAAATAGGCGGTGGTAAAAGAGTATCCTTTCGCAACCCCGATAGCTCGTCCTCTTCATTGTAGCGTGATCCGTCTTCGTCGCTTTCGCCTTGGCGCGATTGGATTCGTCTCCGTTCGCCGGTAGGAATGTCCTGCTCCAACTCTAGTGACCGCACTGCAGCCTCAGTCACGATATCCGTGTCGTCATCGGAGAAGATGTAGTGGACTGTTGGATGGTGGTATTCCCCCGTGTTTGCGTCCTCGACTAAGGTGAAGAATGGCTGAAAGGGTTGGTGGTGACTGGCTGGGATATCTGAGACGCCATCGTTCTCGTATTGCGGGTTCTCTACCTGGTCTGGATGGGTTTGCTGGTCGTGTTCTGATGCTTGTATCGTGGGAGGTCGGTCGATGTTCTGAGGGCGAAAAGCTGGGGATCCCGAAGGATCGCGGACGAACTGCCTGGGAGATGAGGATAGGGTGGGAGATGCAGCGTTGGTGTAATGCTTTGGAAGTGACATCTCCGCGGCTGCGAGACTACATGATCAGAAAGAAAAAGGGAAAAGGAGGATGTCGTGATGAGTGTGGTAGTGATGATGGTTGGAGCTGTTGGAGATCCGATCTTATCGATATAAAAGGTCAGGTGATTCTCTACTATGCAACCCTTCCTTCCAACACGCTATTCCTATCATTACTAGGGTTACTCAGTGATTTCGGAACAAGGACCATATTTGTGTAGTATACAGGTTGACTAGGACTTCTTTTCTGCAAAAATTCGTCATACTTTACAATCTGGCCGTTTCCTAATCTCCAGCTTTGCTTCCGGGTCACTCAACATCTCAAACCCCATCTCCACAACCTTTGGCTTGACACCATCTGGGATTCTGATATCGTAAGTCAACAGAATTTTGGCCAGGGCGATCTTTACTTCATTACTAGCAAAGAACCTCCCCGGGCAGATTGGCTTCCCAATTCCGAAGGCGATATGCTCCGGGCTGGTGGAAGTGAGTGCTGCCCAAGCATTGCCGGATTGACGTAGGCGAAGAAAACGGTAGCCGTCGTAAGTGGATGGTTAGGATAAATAGTGGAATCCCACATCATGGACGAGTCAACGGCAACGTTAGTTCCTCGGGGTATAGCCATGCCATTTGGAGGGAAAATATCGCTTTGGTTCAAGATTGGCTGTAGAAAAGAGCGTCTTAGTACCTTGAAACAAGATCAACGTGGCATCAGTATCCACGTACCTAATGTTCCAGGTTTCAGCCATTGAGTCTCCTTGACTGCACTGTCCAAAGCTGCAAATTGAAAACGCCCGCAGTTGTCCATCCACTCTCCTCGATAGCCTGATTTGCTTCCTCTCTTATAGTTAGAATCAGTTCTGGGTGCATACAGATATCCCGGAGTGCCTGTTTCAGAAACTCGGAGTTCGTGTGCATTGCATTTATCGCAAATGCTATTTGTGCAGCAGCAGCATCGTAGGGGCATCCCGCAGCTATCACATCGAGCCATTCGATGGTATCATTGAACTTTTCCGCTTTTAGCTTTCAATAAAATTGGCTACTCGTGCTCTGTGGTCGAAAGTTGGCTGCAATATACGATGAGCGAGACGCAGTTTTTGACGGCATGTTCTGAGCTCTGGTAAGAACCAATGAACAATTGGGCGGAGTAATGCAGGCCAGGCGCCGTGTGATCGAACTGCCATGGATATATTCAATGTAGAGGTAAGAATCAGCTTCTGCAATGCAGGATCACGAGCTAGTTGAGGGCCGACAAAGACGGATGCTGACATCCGTCCAATGAAGCGAATTCCGTGTTGAGACCAATCAACGGTATGCCAGTCTTGTAAGGGGTTCAGTCAAATCAGTCAAGAAATCAGTCAAAAGGAGAAAGGGACATACAATCATCATCTGTCCAGAGTTTTCTCAGAGCTTCTGTAAGGTTTTCATGAAACGACTCACTCTCTATTATGGTCAGTTGAACTACGATTTGAGAGTGGCCCCGAAGATTTCACATACAACTATTCTGGTCCAGTTTCTTCTTGGTAAAATCGATGAGGGTCTTCCTGGGATCACTGACGGTACTCTGTCCTTCCATTCCAGGATATGCTGCAAAGTATTCCTTTTTGTATCATGCATCAGTTTCCGTATCATTCCGGCAAAGGGAGATTGAACATACGCCATACACAAGCGCCTGATGGTCTAATTCTGGGCAGTTTTTCAACCATTTTGTATAATATGTTGAAAGAATTATTCGAGAGTCAAGAGTGTTGGTTATAATGCGAAATGGACCGTTGAACTGAAGCATGGAAAGTTAGACACAGTATTCCTTCCAGGGGATCAATTGACCTTACCTTCCGAATCCCTTCCTTAACAAACCCTAGCATTAGATATAAATTCCGCATGAGCTTTCCTCAATGTTATATCACTGGAATAGGAGTTGATAGTTGGGATTGCCGGTCTTCTCATCCAACGCTATGTGAGAATAGCAAGGATGCCCAAGAGGACCGTAGGGAGAATGCTAACGACGGAAAAATCTTTGTCGAGGAAACCGACTGTGAGATTGAAAACATGCCATAACTGCTTACAGCTATTTGGGCTAGCAGTCGCGATTGTAATACATTACTACTGTCCAAGCAATGTGTTTTAAATATGAATATACACCAGCATCATGAGTGGAAATGGCTCATCCTGATTGGACAGCGGCTACTAACCCTTTGCTTGCAATGTCGCTGATCCGAATAGTATCCCGACAATAGTCCTGACTCGAAAGGAAGGGCCTTAGGAGCAAGATATCTTCGGCTAGCGGATATATCGACCCCATGTTGCATCTGATGATGATACTATGCATTGTACGTTCGACCGCTTCTTTCCGCTGCATTTCTGCTTGAACTTGCATTGTTGTCATTAAGGTAAGAGTAAAACATTCAGTAGGGTATCATGTCTATAAGCCTTGAAACGCCTTTATCCCAGGTAAACTATATGCATCATACTTGTATGTCCTGAGTAGTGTCCTGAGTAGTGTCCTGAGTGATATCCTGGGTGTTTTGAGTAGCATTTCCGTCCTCCTCGTTTCCTTTCCACTCGAATTCTGCACATTGTCAGCATCCATTCTAGGCCAGACAAATCGCATACATACTCTGTCTGCACATTGGACAAAGACCCTTGGAAGCTTCTTGTTGGATCCAGGTCATCAGACAATGCTACAGTATCGTCAGTGTCAACAGTCCGGTCCTCGTGACACGGACGGTTCACGCACCATATGGAAGGAATGGCCACATTTTCCGAGTACTGTAGAGCATTAGCGTCCGCTATCAGTCAACTCTATAGAGGTTATCATGTACACAACGCGCAATCGTCACCAGGAAACTTGCAGGTTGGACAGGTACCGTCGAACTGAACGCGACAGATACCACACACGTCGTCGTCGGGCATATCCCAGCGCCAAGTTGCGACGGCGTTCCACTCTTTGAACGTGACCTTCATTTTCGCGGGTATATGTAAATAAGCCTGAAGATAGAGTTGTCGATAGAGAGTTTGACCAGGTACTGATAGGAGGTGTGGGTTCATAATAATCCGAACTCCGCATTTCCCCCCACCTCGTCCTCTTTATCTCTCTTCTTCCTACTACGACTCCTTCTCTCACTGTGCTGATTTAACGTCCGCTAGGGTTTAATCTATTCGTTGTGGATGACGCGATTCTTAGGGTCGATTGGCGGCATGTAAATACTATAAATTCACTTGGTTTTCCGTCTTCTATCCCACTGTGACTATGGCTTTCTCGGCTCTCCGCACCTCTGTCCCTTCGCCAACTCGCTTTGTGCGCTCGACCATGTCCCAATCTCTGCAACAACCGGCCCAATGTCGTCAGGTTTCCTTCTCTTCATACCTGGTCACCCCCAAGGAACTCAATGAAGCTCTTCGGAAGAACCCGGCTACTAGAATCTCGACGTCGCCGCGCGTTGTCCCTCTCTGCGCCGCCTGGTTCATGCCCAACGACCCGGAGGGTCGCAAGGGAATTGACGCTTTCCAGAAGAATCGCATACCCCAAGCGCGCTACTTCGATTTGGATGGGGTCAAGGATACAGAGTCGCCGTATCCACACATGCTCCCCACTTGCGAGACCTTTGCGGAAGCGATGAGCAACTTGGGTATCCGTCGCGACGACAATGTCGTGGTCTATGATACTGAGGAACTGGGGCTTTTCAGTGCGCCTCGTGTGGGCTGGACCCTGCGAGTGTTTGGTCACCCTAACGTGCATGTGCTTAACAACTACCGCCTGTGGGTTCGTGAGGGATACCCGACAGAGACTGGAGAGCCTGCGCCAGTGGAGAAGACCAAGTACCCCGTTCCCAACTATGACGCGAAACTCGTGATGCCATACTCAGAGTTGAAAGAGATCGCCAAGGAGCATCGGAAAGAGGGCTCCAAAGAGGCGGAGATCTTGGATGCACGGCCCTACGGTCGCTGGGCGGGGACTGACCCCGAGCCCCGGCCTGAACTGTCATCTGGACATATCCCCGGATCGAAGAGCTTGCCTTTCCCGGAATTGCTTGATCCCGAGACCAAGACCATGCGACCTGCGGAGGAACTTCGCAAGGTGTTTGAAGAGCGCGATATCGATGCGTCCAAATCAATTATCAGCTCTTGTGGCTCCGGCGTGACTGCTGCCATTATTGAGACGGCTTTGCATGTGTCGGAGTATGGGAACCCGAATCTTCGGAGGGTGTACGATGGGAGCTGGACGTGAGTTCCCTATGTTTCACATTTGATATACCTGCAATTGCTAACTGGCCGAAGTGAGTGGGCACAGCGTGTGAAGCCGGCGGACGGTCTTATCCGCAAGGTGACTTAGATACCATATTTCTTATACGATATCGATCTTCATTGTTTCATGGTAAAGACGGACTGTATGACAGAATGTTCGATGTTCCTTGCGCACATTTCTTTTTCTGGGCTACTTTGGTATCCAAGGGCGGATCTGTTTCGTTACATAGAAGCGTTCGGCATCTAGATATCCATGTTTTCGACCACTGTACAGAAATACATAGAACGAAGAATGTCTACTCATTTCAATTGATTGAATGTAAGAATGTACCGACGTGCTTCAAGGGATATATTTGCAACTTGCCTGTTGTATGGTTTTATAGCCTCCGCTTAGTCAGGTCTTGGTCACCTTGAAGGCATCGCAGTGACTCCAAGAACATCATCCCTCTCAGACTTCTATTACCCATCATCCAGAGATCGCAAAATGCTGCAGATGAGCGTCCTTCTTTATATTGCTGTCTCAGGTAGTGAGTAGTCAACGTGACTTCTTCTCTCTCTTTGATCAATGCCCGTCGACTGCCCCCACCTCTTCCAGATCTCTCGACCTCCGCCTCCAAACCTCCTTCGTGAGTTCCAGCATCCCACTGCCTAGTGTTGCCTGCGCTTGCAGTCGCAGCCTTCGGATTGAGCTGCCTGGTGTAGGGGGGCTGCCTTGTTATCTCTACTTTATTCTTACCTAGTCGTCCTTTCCATCTTGCGACTATCCACACCAACACACAACTCTCCTTTTGCCGTCCGTCATGCCGACCGGACGCAAGGTCTTCCACTGTGCTGTGGACGAAACCGCTTTGACTACCAATATCAGTGAAATCAAGAAATGGACTACGAATGGTTCTATCACCCTGGTGGTTCCTCTGTACAGTAAGTTGAAAGTCCCTTTGTGAGATGTGGGGAAATACTCGTGATATGTGTGCTGACCCCCGGAATTTTTTGTCTCTTTTTTTTAGCCCTCGAACGTCTCCATGCGCTGAAACGAGCCGGAAACCAAGTTGCCATTAACGCCCGCGAAGCCGTGCGCTTTCTCGACCGTGTCACCTCGGGAAAGGATAACATCGCCGCTGAACGAGTTGCTTTGCAGGGTCCGATGGAGCAATATGAACGATGGGAGGATGCGGAGAAGTTTTTTCTGCCGGAATTTGAAGAAGAACCAGAGGCTATCGACCATGGAGTGAATGGCGATGGTCAGGTTTCGCCGGAGAAGCGAGCGCCAGACAGTGCCAAGGACAACAAGAGAAATGTAGCTTCTGGATCTGACGATCTGTCCCAGATGCTTCTCAACAAGTTGAACTTTAAGAAGGATTCCGACGCTGTTTCGACCAACTCCGCCGGTACGCATAGTGGCCCTGCCTCCCGAACGTCCTCGCGAAGCTCCCGAACCAGCCCGGAATGCGCCAACTCCCACGGTGATATGAACGGAGAAGGATCTAAGCCAAACAGAGCGGCTCGCGCAAATGGACACCAGCGGACTGCTTCGGGAACGGCTATCCCAACGGTTCCCCTTGTTCTCCGACCGCTGCTTAGCGCCATTCTTTGGCGACTGCACGATGGCCCCGACGCATCCAATGTGGCAAAGAGCTGTATTCTCATATCGAACGACGTCGTGGTTCAATCCTGGGCTCAAAAATTCGGAATCGGAGTGAAGAACATCCACCAATTGCGGACATCGATCCAATATGAGGAACGAGAATACAAGAACCGGTGCAAATACGTCGAGAAGACCCAAGGCACTGCCGCTGGTGCTGCTGCTGAACCTAAGTCGCTTTTATCCTACGACGATGAAAGTGAAGAAGATGAACTGGTGTTTATACCTCGCGGTCGTGGAAAGCGAACTGCCACCAAGAGCCAAGGTTCACGTAGCAGCAACCGCAAACCGGCGCCCGCGAAGAACGTCGCACCACCTCTGGAGGAGACGATGGAAGTCCCGACAGCCCCCATTGATCCGGATTCGTTCAGTCGGTCCATTGGTGGCGCCGTCAAGCAGCCGCAGCAGACCGTCGATCTTAGCGCACAAGCTGGAGCCTCTCAGGGCCTAGCAGGGGCCTCTCGCGGCAGTCGTCGGGGCGGCCCTCGCGGTGGTCGTGGAAACGGTCGTGGTCGCGGCAAGCTCTGGGTTCCTTGAAGAACACGAGGGGCTTATCAGTGTGCAAGCAATTGATGAGCCAATCTATTGCCGAATGCTTTTCTCCTTAGTCTTTTCTCTTTCCCGGGAGCTGGAAACAACAGTCGTTACTATTCGCCGCAGAAAAAGTATCGAAAATCTCCGTTTTGCGATCTGTCATTCCAGGGCTGCAATTGAATCCGATCTGTCAACCGGTGATAGTATGGAGTTCTCTCTGAATGGAACGATATGCGACTCTAGACAGATGGACGCGAATCGGATACGGCGCAGTCAAAAAGGACGTTGACCAGTTTTTCACGGAGTAGTATGAGGGTCATAAGATACGTTTGACAGGGGTGGTCAGAAGAACAAGGCTGGAAACATGCCAGATAATCTACGGACAAGTGTCTCCGGCCGGATTTGTTGCTTTCATTGTCCCCTTGTGGGATATCAGAAATCAGCACGTTTTTCTTTTTGGGAATCGCCTACTTACGGAGTATCGCTCTGCTACTGTTGGAAGGGACTTGCTCTAGTCTCCGCTTTTCACGTGTCTACACTGCTTTACAATTCACAGTTTACAGTTTCATAAGCCTTAAAAATATTCAGAAAAAGCGAAGAGGGGTGAGGGTTATCGTGGCGGTCATTGCTTTAGCTACTCGTTTTTTGCTCAGTCGCTCGTTTTGTATTGGTTTTAGCCGAATTGGGCCATCAAATAAGCTAGGATGTGGAGGATAACTAAAGAGTCAATAGTATGTTTCATTGAATTACCATCCACTAAGATCAAACCAAATCAATGACGCTTTCGCCTCACGGGAAGCCTCCCCGGGGCTGTTCGATGTATCGGCTGCCACCTCGCCTCCGCATTTCACCTGACCTCATCATCGACATCATTGGTTTCTGCATTCCCTCCTCTTGACACTTCACCTCCTGATCTCCTGTTGTTTCCTCCTGAGAATCTTCATCTAACCTGATACATGCACGGACATTGCTTGTGTATATAAGCATCACATTACCTTGTGAATATCATCTAGCACATACATCCACACAAATACTCTTATCTCCATTCTACATATAACTCCACCAGCAATCCAACAGCAAAATGGCCGACATCGACCAAACCTCCCTCGCTACCTCCTCCATTGAGCGCCGCGACTCTCTTGAGAAGCATCTCCAGCATCGTCCTGACCCTGAGGATCTGCGCAGCAGACATATCCTCGTTGATACGAATATGGCTCCGTATGCCGCTGCCCTTCACATTAATTAGTCAAAAGGATTGTATGTGGCGATGTGATACTGATAAGTGCAGATCTTCGGCAACGGCTTTCCCGAGTACCCTTGAGCGCCGACATACTTCGGATAGCTTGCAGAGACATCTTGAGCAGAGGCCTGAGAGGGAGGAGTTGGTTGAGCGTGAGCTTCCCCCCCTTTTCCCTCCTCCTTTATCTACCCCATATAAACAATGGACGTGGTGCTAATGACGATGGTGGTGGACAGGGAACATCCTCCCGTCCGTAAACGCAGCTCCAGCCCTCCAGGCGCAAGCGCGCGAATTGGAGAAACACATGCGTGCGGACAGTCTCGAGCAGAAGATTCAGAATCGTCCGCAGCCGGAGATGCTCATTGCGCAGGGGATTCTGGACGAGAGTGAGGATCCTAGGAGTCCTACCTATTAAGCTCTTGCGTCCTTGTATACCTCGTGCTCTGTATAGGGTCGACAGTATTTATGAGTTATGATTGTTGGAGTATTTGGTTCATATGCGTTAGGTTAGATTGTTTAAATGCAATACTTGAGAGGTTAATAGCTCTCCACGTCAACCGCGTGCGATAAGTCCGGCATCCATCCGGCTGGTCGCTCGCTTCCGCGGACCAGAATCCCATACGCGGCTTTCTCGACCTTCTCCACGCTAGACTGCATAACGTCCATCTTCTTCCCCAAATCACGGAGCATATGATGCCGACGTGGAACACTCAACGTCTCAAACAACGCCCGCATAGCCCGTAGATCAACCACAAGCCCAGCCTGTGATTCAGGGAGCATCCTCAATTCACCCTCAGCCCCACCATCCCCTTCACCACCCTCCCTTTTATTCTCTTCCAGTTTCTCCTGACTCTTCTGCGAAGAAGCAGCCCCCGACGACAACCCCGTAACCGCAAACCTCATAATCTCCCCCGTCAAATCAAACAACCCCATGAGATAATCCTCCTCCGTAACAAGTATCTCCCTCGGCAATTTCGCCTGCACCTCCTCCTTCGTGATTAACTCCTGTGTGAGTATGTAGTGGTGGAACGACAATGCTTCGATGAATTCCTGGATGGCGGGGCTGATATTGCGTTGGTAGCGCCAGGTGTTTACGGCGGTGAGGTCGGGGGTTAGAGAGGTGAAGAGGGAGTGGATTTGGTCGAAGCGGGTGGTTATTTCTTTGGCGATGGTGGGGGGTAGGGGGTATTTTATGGTGCGGGTTCTGATTTCTGGTGTTAGTGGTTATCTTGAGTATTGGAGGGGGTGGTTGGCGTACCGCTGTAACGAGAAGATACTAAATGCCATTAGCAAATAAGCAGTCAGAAATTAAGGTGGGAGGAGGGGGGAGGACTAACATTTTTTTACTCAATGCCGTGACATCCCTCGACGTCTTGATAATCCTCTCTCTGCGATCATGATGCTCGTCCAACTCATCGCGAAACGTCCCAAAAATCGAGACTACCTTGCTCGACGGTTCGTCCATTGCTGCGTTTGCGTTGGTGCTGTTGTTGGTGTTGTTGACGGTGGTAGTGGGCTTGGATTTGTCGACGATGGGATATCCTTCCCAGGAGCGTTTTGTGCCGGTCATGTCACGGTGAATGGAGGCAGTAAGGTGAACGAGTGAATGCTGGACGCGATGTTGCCGGATCGTCATTATTGCGCGCGGGGCTAACCTCTTTGGGGTGATTATCTGATAAGATAGAAGTTGATGATGGGTAGGTTTGATATTGCTATGTAAATTAAGATTACTGGGTTCATGATACACTACTGTCCCAGGTACTTGTACTTTAGAGTGCTTCCTGTCAAGCCCTTAACGGTGATAATCTGCTCATCCCCCGGTACGATATCCATGGCATTATCACTAACCCTGATGCCGTCCAGTTCCTCGAAAACCAGGCATTTGACAGGTTTCCGCGAGCTGACCCGCACTGTCTGCAGATCATCGGATTCAGAGATTTTATTAACTTCAAGGCGCCGCTCCGACAGGTCCAGGTACTTGAATGGCTGCGGCCAGTCCACATCCCGCGCGATGATATCGTTGCCCACCCAGAGACGTGCTGCAAGGACATGAGCTTCCGGATATACCGTGTGATTGATGATGTTGTCCAGGATGATATCTGTGGTCCCATTGGCTTGTATATGGACATCATCCCACACCTTCCGCTCGCGAACCTCAAGCCCCGTCTGCACAGAAATAAACCGCAGTTCTGCCTTCCCAGAGACGTCTTTGAGCAAACTGCTAGCTATCCAGAGACTGTACTTGCTAGTCTTCGGCGGCTCTGCATGAGTAACGCTCCAATCGTGATGTTCTCTCTGTACCCCAATAGCAAGTGGTTTCAGCACTCGCGCAACAGCATAGTACGCCGGTTTGGGACGCAGATAGTAATCCACGATAGCCCAGGAAATCCCAGGCCAGCAATCGTTCATCTGCCAAAGCAGGGCTCCTCCGCAACGTCGGTCGTCTCCCCATTGGCGACGCCAGCCGCGGTATCCGTACATCATTGCTTCTGCTTGGATTACCTGCGTAAGGTAGATATATGTCTATCTGGTTAGACAGTGGTGTAATCAGCGATTGGGGGGGGGGCAATGTACCTCCAGATCTGTGGTTGTTTTCACGTTTTCAACGAGATAAGTAGCGATTCTTCGTTCGTGACCCTCGGCTTTATTATGGAAGTCGATAACCTGAGATTGAGGGTACTTGTCGGCTTCGTTTTCGATGAACGACTCAATGGTTTGCATGCGGGGGAAGGCTTCCATTCCGAATTCACTGTTGAATCGGCCTCCGAGAGTCTCGTAGATTTGATACTTTTCTTGTGTTCCATGCCAGACTGCATTCTTAGCAGATATCACCTCTATCAATTATCAACGAGTCATAACTTACCATTCCACTGATGCAAATCACCAACAGTCGGATCGGAAGTTACCTTCCCATCACCCCAAGGGCTCCCAGGATGATAGAAAGTACTCGGAGTCAACTCCTTCACAACCTCCGGTAAGATCTTCTCGTAAATATACCTCGCCGGAAAATCAGTCTTCAGCCAGTTCTCCGGATTCTTGTCCTCGTAGTCGTATGTAAGTCCATTTTGCTCCTGAACTTGATAATCTTCGTTATTTCCGACATAAATGACTATTGACGGGTGGTGACGCAGTCTGCGGACGTTATAGATTGCTTCTTTTCGAATCGAGTCGAGTAGATCAGACCAGGTTGGGTAGTTTCCGCAGGCGAACATGAAGTCTTGCCAGACCATGACCCCGAGTTCGTCGCAGGCGGAGTAGAAGCTGTCGTCTTCGTAGATTCCGCCGCCCCAGACTCTACAAGTATATCAATCATAGGTCACAAAAGGGAAATATGCGAAGGAACAAACCTAGTCATCACTTGACGACCAGCAACCATCGACTCGACCCATTTTCGATATCGCTCTGGTGTGATAGTCGTAAGAATACTATCGGCAGGAATCCAACAGGATCCTCCACAGAAGACATCGACTCCGTTGATTCGGAAGAAGAAAGATTTCCCATGTTTGTCTGGTTTTTGGATGACTTCTGCCGTACGAATGCCGACTTTCTTCGAGGCATGATGGAATTCGGTCTGTTTATCTGTTAATGATGCTGAAAGTTCGTAGAGAGCTGGATCGCCGTATCCATGAGGCCACCACAGAGATGGGTTCTTGATATTAAACGTTACTTTGGCAGTATTGCCTTTGTCCACGGTAGTCTCCTCAGACGCAACCTCTTGGCCACTTAGGCTTAGCTTAAAGTTGGCCCGGTATGGGCTAGTTGCACCGTCCACTTCCATGAAAGCAGAAACTGTAGCCTCTTGATGATCCGCCGCTAACTGCACTTCCGTCCATAAATCTGCAATACGCGCAGTGTATACCTCAAGTCTCACATCCCTCCAGATACCCGCCGTCATTAAAACCGGGCCCCAATCCCAGCCCCAGTGATATTGAGCCTTCCTGACACTCATCCTAGCTGGGTCTCCATTGAACGAAGCCCATTTGTGCTTGGGGTTTTGACTACGAAGCTCGCGAGCTCGCAGCATGGCACAATCAAAATCAATTTCCAGAATATGCTCGCCATCTGCTTCCAAGGCTTTCGTGACATCCACCCGGTGGGCAAGGAACATGTTGTAGCTTTCCAAGATAGCATTTCCATCGAGTTTTACCTTGGCGAATGTGTCTAGACCATCGAAGGCTAGGACGATTGTAGAACCAGGGTTTGCTTCTAGGCCTTGAATGACGTTGCGGTATGTCCATGATTTCTCGTTTACCCATTTGACGTTAAGTTCGTTGAAACCGTTGAATGGGTTTTCGAGTCTGGTGGGTTGTTAGAATATATATTTTGATTATGGGGCTCGGCACATACTTGTTGTTGACTAGTAAATCCCGATGAACTACAGAGGGGACTGCTGGGACTGGTATCCAAGCATCTTCGTTGTCGTCCTTGCTATCTTTGAAGCTCCATCCTTTGGATAGAGAATGTTGAACGAGTCTTGACATTTTGCGGGGTTGTCCGGAGTTGAGATTGGATTACAAGACCGGATGATCGAAATTTCTCATGTAGCAAAAACGAAGACCATCAAGCTTATTGCAGTCGAAAGCAGAGCTTCATTTTCATTGCAGCCGTATCTCATTCACTAAGAGTAGATGAGGAGTATTATTCACGTGCTGATGTTTCCTATTTGGGTAATGTACTTCGGGGAGTGAAATATCCCGATGCAGCTAGCTCCATTGACACAAGATCTTGAGAATACAGAGTACTCGCGTTGAATTAGAAGATATAAAGATATCAGATTAGTCTTCAAACCCAACTTACTATTTAAATATTCTTCCTTTTTTTGGGGGGCCTGGATTCATGAGAATCGAGATTTGCTGACTCATCATGATCGGCGACGCCAACATCAACATCCGAAAAGACAGCCAGACACCAACAATTCATCAATCGGAGTATCGTTCAGAGAATTAACGTATATAAGGTGCGCTGTACCCCAAAATTCTGTTGAAGCATTAACTAACTGATAACCAGATCAACATCCCAACTCCATTGCAACAATCAATGAGACCTGATCTCATTAATCGGAGTTCATAACCAATCACAAACAAGGGGAACATAGACGAAGCCAGCCCTCAGGCAAAGCAATGCCATGGCAGTGTCAACCCTCACCTCCCCACCCCTAATAATAGCCCTCTCCCTAGCCCTCCGCGCCACCCTCCTGATCTATGGCGCCTGGCAAGACGCCGTCTCCCCCGTCAAATACACCGATATCGACTACCTAGTCTTCACTGATGCCTCGCGCTATGTCGCCCGGGGCTTCTCGCCCTACTCCCGCGACACTTACCGCTACACGCCATTGCTAGCATGGCTCCTCGTCCCCACGACCTGGAGCGTAGCCGGGTTCTCGCTCTTCTCATTCGGGAAGATCCTGTTTGCCGCTGCGGATGTGTTGGCCGGGTGGCTGGTTGCAAAGTGTCTAAGAACGCATTATGGGATGGATACGGCTAGGGCGATGAAGTTTGCGTGTGTGTGGTTGTTGAATCCGATGGTTGCGAATATTAGTACGAGAGGGAGTTCGGAGGGGTTGTTGGGGGTTCTAGTCGCTGGAGTTTTGTGGGCGGCATTGAGTAGGAGAATTGTGGTTGCGGGGGTGTTGTTGGGGATGGGGGTGCATTTCAAGATCTATCCGTTTGTTTATGGGGTGTCGATTCTTTGGTGGTTGGATGCCCAGCGGACTTCCTCTACACCGTCCAAGGACGAGGACGGCAAAGAAAGGACGATTTTGCAGTCTATTCTCGGCTTCATCACTCCATCCCGCATCCTCCTAACCCTCACAGCCCTCACCACCTTCCTCGCCCTAAACATCACCATGTACATCCTCTACGGCCACCCCTTCCTACAACATACCTACCTCCACCACCTCACCCGTATCGACCACCGCCACAACTTTTCTCCCTACAGCACGCTGCTCTATCTGGCCTCCGTGGATGGCGGATACGGATACGGATATAGATTCGAGTCGTTGGCGTTTATCCCGCAGATTCTGCTTTCTGTGTTTGTTATCCCGCTGGTGCTGGCGAAGAGGAATTTGGCGGGGGCGATGCTTGCGCAGACGTTTGCATTTGTGGGGTTTAATAAGGTTTGTACAAGTCAGGTATGTTTTCATTCCTTTCCTTGTTCCCTTTTCTAGGATCCGGGCAGTGATGCTAATTGCTGGTGGAAAGTATTTCCTTTGGTACCTGATCTTCCTCCCATTCTACCTACCAAATTCGTCTCTATTGAGGAAACCACGGCTGGGGCTTTCAGTTGCTGCGTTGTGGGTTATTGCACAGGTATGCTTACCCTCTTAAATATCCTTGCCCCATTGGTGCGCAAGCGTTCGACGGTCCCGAGCCATCAGTCGAAGCGATGCTCAACTCGTATGAGTTCATTTCGCACATAGCTAACTGTCCGACACAGGCACTCTGGCTCCATCAAGGTTTCCGTCTCGAATTCCTCGGGATATCCAGCTTCGTACCGGGCTTGTTCCTGGCAGGCTTGTTTTTCTACGCCGTGAACTGCTGGATTCTGGGGATCCTCGTTGAGGATGTTGGCGGCTTATCAGCGCAAGAGCAGGTTGCGAAATAGCTCGGCGTTATATGCTCTCAGAATAGATACAGAAGTAAATGAAACTTTTGTCCATTATGCTAACTCATAAACTAGTAAACCATCCCAGATCCTATTGAATAGACGCCATATTATAATCCCTGCAAATAAACCCAGACAAATTGCGCATCATAAATGGAGTTGATAAATTCAATAAAAAAAAAAATCAAATCCTCTTTGCAAACCATGCAAGTAAGTCAAATAAGTTAAGGGGATCCAGTCCCCTGTGTGGAAAATTTCGCCAGAAATAAAAAGTGAACCAGTCACTGTAGATGTGGATGCAAAGCCAAAGATAACAAGAGATGAGAGATTTCGCTTGGCGGTCGACACAGATAGTGTCACCATTAGACCTTTTCGTGAAAGATCACCAAGCTGGACTCTGACAAATGGCAACATCTGCTCTTGTCGAAAGATAACAAATGAGGGTCCCAGGGTATTGTACTCAAAACGTATAGAGATTATTAGGAGTAAGGATGTCAAGGTATGGCGATTAAAATACCCACTCTGATTTATCAGGTGAAAAGATGCAGTGCTAAAATTTAGTTGCATCGGCTATAATCCGATAGTTGGCAGCATAGATAGCAAACGGCCTGGCCCGTGGAAACACAGCTCCAACAATTTGGTGGTTAGGTCCGTATTGTGGGTAAATTCCCTCTGTAAGCTCGGCATAGCGGGCTTGTGGACGGCTTTCTGCAAGGTTCTCAAGGATACGATCGCTCCAAATACCAGTGCACTGATTGTTCACTAATTGGAAATAAGGATTGAGAAGTGGACAGGCAGAATCCAGATCGATGAATCGGATACGGACGTACTCCAACGATCGATGCGCACCCAGAGTGCTGGCACCAGCAGCGACGAGCTTTTCAAAGGAACGGATGAAATTAATATTCGTGATGCCAGATACCTCATCAAAGAAGGGAAACGCTGGTTGTAATCGCCGGTCTCGACAGCAGGACTTGACTACCAGATCCAGAGACTTGAGCCTGGACATGGAAGCCCGATTCGCAAAGTTGGCCATGCCGTGGAAGAAACAATGGCAGATCTTGCCGGTGAACGTGAGGGACTCGAGCTGAGGAGCAATCTCACCAAGCAAATTGCAAAGATGTGGCGGATTCATTTCATCGCCGGGCCAGAGGCTATGCACATGACCTTTATTGTAAAATCCATCCAGGCTAATATTTGCATGCGCAAGCGTCGGAGGCAGCTGAATCAGAATCCCAGCAATCGTCTCGTAGGCTTCGATCTTAGGTTTCGCATATGCGCAGTCCCATTCCCGAATCGATGGCAGAGCTTCGGCCATATTTTTCCAGTGCTGATAATCCCGCATGATATTCCAGGCGCCACGCATAACGAAAGTCTGGATGTTCGGGAGGACGGCGAGAGACTGCGTATTCGACCAACCGTAGGGATCGTTGTTGAAGTGACGAATCAATGGTGGCTTTTTACAATGACCTCCTTCGAGTGTCAGCATACGAGCCTCGGGGAAGTGGGTTTGGACGTGGAGGAAGATATCCTCCAGTGAAGCGTTTTGACTGGCACCATAGAAATTGCAATGGTTCATCGGATATGAATCGGAGTCATCTTCCCAGGCCATCGTTGCCTGAAGAAGAGCTGCAACCCCCTCCAAGCCCTCGTCATTATTGTTATGGTGATGATGATGGTGGTGGTGGTGGTGGTGATGTCGGCGAGCGGGTGGATGAACTGAGCTATGCTTCGGTACCCGATTCCCCCAAACCGGAACCCATACCTCGATGTGACGGACATGCGTGGCGAGATGAGGATTGTTTTTGAACCAACTTGCACAGTCTGCCAATCCACTATTGGTACCCTTGACCTTGACTATTGTACGCAATTACGTCAGAAAGCTCAAGCGAACAGACAGACGACGGACTTACTATGCCTGTAGATACGAGCCTGAACTAGAGGCCTCCAAACCGGCGAAATCAAGGAAAGATTAGATAGGACCTTTCGTCGAGGATGGCGCAGGGCTTTTGTCCAGCTGCGCGCAGCAGATTTTCCATGAGTTACTGTTGCTGATGCCGGTGCCCGTTCACCAAATAAACAATCGAGAATCGCCTCATGAATCTCAATTGGAAGATTGTCGAAACAAGCCTCAGACCGAGAAGATGGAGGGGCGTCTAAGCGGGTATGCGTATCGTTATCGTTCATCTCGGTATTCACGGGGGACTGGCAGTTTGCGGACGCAGGGGCCGAGGTCGGAGCAGCGGAGTCATCGTGGATCTGGATCTCCGCACTAGTGCTTCGACCGGTCTTCTGATATGATAAGGAAGAGGAGAGAGGGCTCGCCAAAGAATTGACCGATACAGGACGAGGAGGGATGGTCGTTAACATGGGGGGCGATGAGGATGAGGATGAAGTTTCCGACAACACCCAGAGCGAATGATGTAGAGGAACTGGTCGGAAGAAGCGGATGTACGTATGTAGAAGAGAGAGAAGCAAAGGGAGGAAAGCGTATGTTCCGGACAAACGGCGGATAGTCAAGAGATTAAAGAAAGAAAAGAAAAAGGGCGAAAATCTGCAAATGCACAGATGTCAGTCAGCCAGGCAGATTCAGGCAATCGGGCGATCAGCGATACCATGTGAGACGTACTAAAGAGCAGCGGAGGTCTGTCCGGGTTGGTCCGTCGTATGAGAGAAGAGAAGCGAGGAGAGAATGGCGGAGAAAACAGCGGATTTTAAGAGCGATTGCACACGGAGACAGGGAATTCATACAGAGATAAGCACAGTCAACCTCATCGAAAGCAACAGTCGCCAGCGTGGTGCATGTTGTGTTGGTAGATTTATGTTGGTGAGTGGCTGTGGGTGTGGGTGTGTGCCAGAAAGAGGGGTTTCCAGGGAAATCAGGCAGAGTCGGGCACAAGAAGAGGAGAAACAATTATAGAACCGTGGAAGAAGATGAAGTTAAACTAAGAGAGGGGAGAAGAGGAGGAGAAGCAGAAGATTTAGAGAAGAAAGAGAGAGAAAGAGAGTAGAAGGGGAGAAAAAGAGAGAAAGGGAGATGGCAGGAGTAGGAGGCTGAGATTCTGAGACAAGTGACCTTCAGGTAATTGTTATAGATTATTATAAAGATGGATCGTAGTTTATTTGCAACTGACCCGCATTCCGTTTGGTTTTTCCTTTCTTTTAAATACCCTTCTCGATCCGAGGCGATCCGTCGCAGTGTCCACTTTTGGCGATCTTGTATACTCCGTACATCCACGGCACTGTTGACGCTGTATACACCATCACGTGTGCATATCATTTTTAAATATTTCTGTTTGCTTTTGGCATCTTTATAACAATCAATAGCAGTGCTAGATAATTCATTAATCCCCTGGCCTGCTGGGATAATCCCCCAATAGCAATACAGCAAGAAGTGTAATAAAAAGCTACCTCCGCCGACGGAACCGAAATCGCAACTCATCTTCACTATCAGAATCGCGCACTTCTCTCTGGCGCTTCTGGCTCCGATTCTGATTTCTGCTTTGGCTGGGCGCTTCCGATTCCACGCGGGAAACTGAAGCAGATGGTATTGTAGAACCACCAAGAGTATCGTCTTCCTCAACATCACCGCCATCTTCCGCATGGTGTTGCTCCCGAGGATGGCTAATTGCAGGACTATCTATGCGCGACTCATGGCTGGTGGTCCAATAATGATCGCCGATGCCATAGTCTTTCCGTGTCACTTCCACCAGTGGCACAATCACCCTCTGCACGCGATTGCTAGCATACCGGGGTTCGCCCTTGCGTCGAAACTTCTTGAAGTTCTTTCGCCCATTCCATCGCTCGTCCCACCGTTCTTCACGAGGTTCATGCGGCTTCCGGAGCGGCACATCCCATTCCTCCACTATTGCAAGGCCCTTGAGTTTCTCAATAGGCGTGTCGTTAAGGTCGTCTCGCCGGGTTTCTTCCTCCTCTTGACGCCGCTGGGCATTCTCTTCTGCTTCCCGGTGTTTTCGAGCGGCCTCTATAACGTCCAGTTTTTGGCGCTTCGGCTTGCGTTCGACTTCTTCCTTGGGCTGTGCATCTTGGCTTGCACGACGGCGCGGGCCTGTTGCTGCGCGACGGCGTTTCATTGCATTTGCACCGGGCAATAGCCCAGCCATGACATCCTCTTCCTCTTTTTCTGCCTCTTCTTCAACGTCGTCTAACCGTTTTTGTCGCTGTGACAGTTGCTGAGATTTCTGTGAGGGTTTCTGTGATGGTTGTTGTACAGGCTGCTGGGACGCCGGCTCTGATAACGGCTCTAAATCTATCGCAGAAGGCAAACCTGATTCCGTGCCTTCCTCTTCAGGAACGTAAGCTGGGATAGAAGCCATGTCGAACCCATCGTCAAAGGTTTTCATCTTGCTGACGAAGCTGCGGACGCGTGGTGTTTTCGATCGGCCAGAAGTTTGGCTGTTGGGAACCTGTGAAACGTTTTCAGAGATTTGGGAGACTGAGGGTAGCTCGACATTTTCGGGGCGAATAGGTGCGGGTTGAGATCCGGAAACTACTTTTATACTAGACTCTGGACCAGAATCTGGAGCTGGTGGGAGCGAGCGACACAGAGAGGAAGCGTCGTTTGCCAGAATTGCATCGAGAAACTCACTCTGCTGGATAACGCGTTGATCAGTCATGACAGCAACCTGGTTACCTAGTTCAATCGACCAATCCTCGTACTGGCCTTGAGAGCGAAAGCGGACAAGCACCACTCCGCCAGAGCCTTCTCGCTCCTCGCCCAGCCCTTTGTTACCGGCTGCATTCCTCATGAACTGTGCGATTTCCTCTGCCGTTGTGACACCAGGCTCTATTTGATACAACAACGCCTTCCCGTGTCCATTATTGATCGGATCGGCCAGGTTCTCATACTGAGAAATATCGCCGAAAATAAACGTATATCCATCGAAGATGTTAATCCTATCGGGATTCGGGGCGAACGATTCAGGTGGTCTCTGTATAGGTTCCTTTCCCGGCGGCGGAAGATGCAAGCTTGGATCCGGCCATGCCGAATCGAAATCGGCTTCCAATGGGGACAAGGACTCCAGGTTCTCCAAATCGCTTGGGGTGGCCGCGTAGACGAGCGCATCGACATAAGACTGATCCACAATTGACTTTCCATTCACCAAAGCTTGTAACCCCTTTGCAGTATTTCGCTTGCTCTGGACAACGTGTGTAGTCTGATCGACAACGTACGGAATGATCGTTTTTATATCCAAGTCTTCGAGGCGCGAGCGGACATGCGCCAGAGGGTCTTTCGCTTTAAGTTCTTTCGAGGAGAACGAGAAACTGAGGACGATCGGCTGCCACTTGATTCTGAATAGAAATCATAATTAGCTTGCATCCTGGAAGCTTTTGAAAATCAAAGACCTACCGTAGCGCAGGCTTGTATTTGCCCAGCTTGACTGAATGCTCCACACCCGTCAACTTCCTGCTTGTGCCCTTGATCTGCTCGCCGTCCACCGTTGTTCCCAGTTTCGATTTCTCGTCGCTTACGGTAATCTCCGACCTGGTATATATATGAGACTAACAGAATCAGCAAAGACATCGGCCCAGTCAGTGTTGAGGACTTCATACTCCATCGCCGGGCTGCACTGGTGATACCGAGATCACCATGTGCTTTCGCGATATCGAGTTATGCTGAATGACATGTCGAACTGCAAGAAACAGCACATCAGCATCAGCATGCAGCTCTCAAGCATGCAACTACCGATGGATGTAGCTTACCACCCTCTTGCTTGACCCGACCGAAAAGATACTGTTTCCCCGGCCGCAACCACACCCGCTTCCCTTAGCCAAGGCGCAACCCATCAGTATCCCTGTACAGCCGACAGTAATGCACAAGATAACTCACCCTCCAGCAAATCACCCTCCGAATCAAGAATCCACATTAGTGTTAGCGATGATGCGCCAAAGTCGCAGCTGGTTCGGCGAAGCGATGCGGCGATGATGCGCCACGTGAAACACGGCCCGCAACGCGTGATCACATGATCAGGCGTGTCAATAGATGCCTGGTTCGGCAATGATCGCGACGACAGTCATCGACGGATAAGATGGAGCCTCTGGGCGAAGAGTCACTGGAGAAGGGAAAGGAGAAGGAGAAGCAGGAAAAGCAGTTGGAGACAAGTGAAGATGAAACTTTGAAGTATCACTTATTGGGCCCGTCGTTGACCAAAGCCGGTCAAGATGCGGTTGACCAGCGCAAGGTGAGCAAGCATCACCCTTGAACTTGCACTTTCTTGCTAAATAAGTAAATGATAAGGTGTCGGAGATTATATACAATGCATCAAAAGGCTCAAAGTTCTTCAACCATGAGCAGAACCGTGACCATATATTGACGGCGAAAATTGAGCGTATCTTAAAAGAGAAAGCCCGTCTAGAAAAGATGGATTTATCTTGGGACTTCCGCAAAGCAGATGAATTCTTCGCAGAACTAGAGCTCACTCGAGACCTGTCGCAGTATGTGGTACATGTTGACTGCGATGCATTCTTCGCTGCGGTCGAGGAACTCGACCGGCCAGAACTAAAGACGGTACCTATGGCCGTTGGTAAAGGCGTGCTTACCACGTGCAACTACGAGGCTAGAAGATTTGGCTGCCGTAGTGGCATGGCATCTTTCGTTGCCAAGAAACTCTGTCCTCAGCTGGTCTGCCTGCCTCAGAACTATGAGAAATATACCGCCAAAGCGAAAGAGATTCGCGCCATCATGGCCCAGTACGACCCTCTCTTCGAAAGCGCCAGTATAGACGAGGCATATCTCAATATCACATCTTACTGTGTGGAGAACCAGCTTGACCCAGAAGAAACGGTTCAACGCATGCGAGAAGAAATCCTAGAAAAGACCCTTATCTCTGTCTCTGCTGGTATAGGGCCAAACGCCAAAATTGCCAAAATTGCATCCAACCGCAACAAGCCCAACGGTCAGTTCCGCATCTCGAATGATAGGGACGCTGTAATGGATTTTATGAAGGACCTTCCCGTCCGCAAGGTGAACGGTGTTGGCCGGGTATTTGAACGAGAACTCGACTCGATTGGCGTCAAGTCGTGCGGCGATATATACCCGCAACGGGGCTTCTTGACTAAGCTTTTTGGAGAAAAGGCATTTCAGTTTTTGGCACAGTGCTACCTGGGCCTGGGAAGAACCAAGATCCAGCCAGTCGAAAACTATGAGCGCAAGAGCGTCGGCACGGAAACCACCTTTCAGGAAATCGGTGACAAGCAAGAACTTAGGGGCAAACTGTGGTGGGCCGCACAAGAGCTTGAAAAGGATTTGGCTCGCACCGAATTTAAAGGCCGGACTTTGGTATTGAAAGTCAAGCTACATTCATTTGAGGTGTTGACTCGCCAGACCGTACCACCGAGGGCAGTGTCGGTTGCGAAAGATCTCTATGCGTTTGCGTTACCTATGCTGAGCAAATTGGAGAAAGATATCCCTAATATGAAACTTCGACTTCTTGGTCTTCGTTGTACGAATTTGGTGAGCACCAAAAAAGTTGGCATCGAGTTCTTTGGCGTGACCTCTCGATCCAAGCCTGCCGTAGAATCCACAGCGAATGCAAACGCGGAGCAAGAGCCCGGCACAGAGGAAGCTTTTGAGCAGGCTGCCCGTCAAGAATTGCAGGATGAAATGGATCATCTGGAACAGCTCAGCCAAGAGGTCTCTGACCCTAAGGAACCGGATAACACCGAGGGCAACAGCGACAAACCGAACGAACCGTCTACACCTGAGGTCATTTACTGGGACTGCCCCATCTGCTGCAGACCACAACCGGCTGAAGATAGAATCTTCAATGACCATGTCGACTTCTGTCTCTCAAAGGACACTATCAAGGAAGCTGTTCAGGGCGTTTCTCAGGAGGCTTCGCCAATGCCTTCAAAAGGCCGAAAGAGGAAAACGACGCCCTCCCATGATCCGAAGCAAAAGCGGCTCTTTTTTACGTGATTAGTTCTGTCGATAATATCTCTACTCCTGCTAGACCACATGTCAGCTCCTGGAAAACTGGGCCTTGTGAACGTCCGTTATCGAGGGCATCATTCCTGAACAATACGAGTCATGCTCGCTTGACGAATGCCCGGTACCGAGAAACTCTAGGAACCCAGGCCACAATCCAGGCTTTGAAACACCAATTCTGCGGAGAATTCTGTGGAATCACAGACGGTTGTCACGCATAATTGCCGGGATACCATTGTCTTAGCTATGAAGGATGAATGTTTGGTCCGTTGTGTTATGAACCAGGGATGAATACCCGCCATAATCCGGGTCGCCCCATGTGACCGGCCTGGACTCCATGGACAGAACTCCATAGACAGATAATAATACCCGCCAATTTAAGTAAAATGAAATCTACTTGACACTACGCTCTATCAGTACAAGCATCGTTCTAAATATGTTGGCTCTTGACCCGAGGCAATGGCGGTGAAAACGGGGGTGGCTGGCACTAGACCGTTTTTGGCGGGGATGGGATTTTCCCCATGACTGTTGTTGGCAGCAAACTTTCTCTTCATTTCACCATCATCACCTCCCTCTCAGGGTACCTGACTACGGCTCAGTACCTGACAGAGCATACCGACGTGTCTGTGGCGGATGCCTCCATCATGCTTGCAGATCGTCGTCGAGCCTCGCAATGTCATAAGTTCGCCCTCCTTTCCGCCCCTCGAAGTCCACAACTATGACCTCCGATAAACAAAACCCCGGCCATATCGCCAAACCCTTTACCCCGACGCTCAGTGCTGCTTTTCACCGATCATCGAATAAGTCGCCTTTGACTCCCAGACTCGCTACTCCGGGGGGTTACCGGACGCCCCGACGAGTCGCGCAATCCGAACACCCGGCGTCAGCTAATACTACCCCCTCCAAGGACGATCATCATTCTACCGCCAGTTATCTCAACACGAATGTGACTCCGCGAACAAATTCTCGAACGTCGAGACGAGATGGAGCAGTGTCATCGCCCACGAGTACACCGGGGATACCGTCGGCACCCCATACCCCTTACTCGCAGTCCGTAGTGACCCCTGGATCGCAAAATGGAGGGCCTTACCGAACAGAACGGAGTCCGGCTCGCGGAGGACCGAAGCTGGAGCCTCCGCGGACCAGCAGGGCCAGAACCCTGACCACAGAGAGCCATCACTCTGCGCGCCCGATGTCCTCTCCTGATATATCGTCATCAGGATCGCCGATGTTCTTTCATGCCTCCGATGCCAGGTCGTCCAACACTCCCGAACCGGAGCCTCGACTCAAGCCGCCCGGAAAACCGTCCTCGCCTGCATCATTTATCTATGCCAACGGGAAAAAAGAAGAACGTCGGTTATCAGCAGATGAAACTCACCCCGCAGCACCGACGATCAAGCGCCGTTCAACAGGGCTGTCCCGGTCGGTGGTTGGGGGGAAAGCTCCCACCAGTAATTCCGCTTCTCCACGGTTGAAGACTGCGAAGCTCGCGGCCGACCCTGCACCTCGACTATCGGATAGTGCGACATCTCAGTCTGGGCCTCCACCCACTAACGATTCCACTGAACCTATTTCACAACGGCAGGCCTCGTCGCCAGCTATCGTTCCTGATCGGCCACCACCCGTTCCCCTCTCTATTGCACGCCATATCAAGTCGTCAAGCTTAGATTCCGCAAGCAACAGTAATTCACCCAGAGAGGCACTTCGCCCAAGTCCCATTATCGTGTCACCAACGGATCCGGAAGTTGATGCCAGTGCCGCGGCATCAGAACCCATTTTAGGTCTACGGCCTCGAATTTTTAGCAATGGGTCTTCTGGGTCTGTGGACATGGCAAGTCCTGTCAAAGAAGCGAAAGAACAGGTGAATACTAACGACCCGGCTGCCAATGCCCGCATCGAACGCAAGATCATGGACCTAGAAATCAGCAACTCATCCCTGCTTGCGATCAATCGTACCCTAGAACGCGAGATGCGCAAGCAGAATGCAGAACTACGACGATACCGGCGTCTTAGTCGTGCAGGCCGTATCCCCGTTGGGCCGTCTAGTCGTTCAGTCTCCGGGACAGCTCTTTCGAAAACCACCGAAACGGAAGAGGAAGGGATGAGCGAGATATCTTCGGTGCAGTCATATACAGAGTCATCTGATCATGATGATGGGGATGACGAAGATGAAGATGAAGACAAGGACGAGGACGAGGAGGATGATGATGAGGAGGAGGAGGATGAGGATGAAGATTCTGCAGATGAGGGAGTGATGAGTCCCGGATCATTGGCGAAGCATGATGCCAAACATCGGGCACGTGACGAGAAACGAGTGTTTATTGATCTTGCCAAGCACCAAGAGCTATTGACTGATAGCCAGAAAATGAATCAAAGTCTTCGACGGTGTCTCGCGTGGACGGAGGAACTGATCAAGGACGGTCAGAAAGCCTTGGAATACAACGTCCACGTCAATGATATCGAACTTGGGGGCCGCGTGCTTGCCCCCGAAGAATTGCAAGACATTGGCGAAAGTGCTCGAGGATTATTGTCGGCCTCGAACTTCAAAGACGATCACTCGTCTGTTACTGAATCCAGTGATCCGGATTCAGGCAACGAGACGGCTTGACTATCTACTGTTACTGTTGTTTTAACGTGCGTGTTTTTCGTGTATGCGGTGCTCTCCAACTGCAGCGTGTCGACGGCAGGCCCAGTCTTTCACTTACTTCTACATACCCTTGCTTTGTTATTCCCGCTATGTTATCTTGACCCTCCCGATACCTCCAGCCATCCCGGTGATTGGCATTGAGGTCCGCTCGGTTATTTCTTAATATCTTTCTTTTATCTGCTTACCCTTATATTCCGAGATCCTGTCTTTTGTTTTGGCGTTCCATCTAGCGACTACCCTTTGCACATCTGCTGCTATCTGCCCCTACCCATTTGCTTGATAGATACCCGATGCGCGATAATACACAATACACTTTTCAGACTTTATAATCACGCTATCACTCGTATCGTCATATCGCCACGAGCGAACCATGGCTTCTCCCGATTTCGACGTCAGGTCGTACACAATGTTGGATCTTGATATGTCCTGACGTCATGCATCTATCCAGGCCCAGATCTATAAGAACCCTACGTTTACAGAGTTCTATTGCTGTAGGCCACCTTTACTCCCTACGTCCCTCCACAGACAACCAACATCAAACAACCCTAACCGACACGATGTCCAGCAACAGCGAAAACCGTACGCCTTCCTCTCCCTCTCTCGCCCCCTTCCCCCCTTTACCTTACCCAAAATTAACAAATCCCTCTCACGACCCAACAGAAGGCTCAAACCCTTTCAACAACCTCTCCGACCAATTCAACAAAGCCACTGGCAACGCCAAGGATACCATCAACAACGCCACTGCTAATCTGGGCGACAAGGCAAACAACGCTACCTCTGGCGGGCAGACCGCGTCGGACAAGCTTGGCAATGCGACGGGGAACTTGAGACAGCAGGCTAGGGACTTTATTGGGAACATTACCGGTGGTGGGGGCAAATAAATGCTTCCACGTAATGTAATATATATAGTACGATAATGATCGAATCCACGTCTTTATAATATATATTTGGATTGCAAATGGAATGAAGTTACGAAGTATCCGAGGTTACTGAGTTGATGGTGGGTGTGGGCGTTTTAAAGGATTATTGCCGTTTTTGGCAAGAAGTTTTATAGAGAGCCGTAACATAGCAATGGTTTCAGATCATCATTGTGCTTCGTAACGTCTATGGCTTCATATGTACTTTTGTCTCATAAACCCTTACCCGGCGTCACTGTACAAACATAACCCCAAATGCATACACACAAAATCAGATCAAACCAAAGCCTTGAAAGCCTGCAAAAGATCCCCCTTCAAATCCTCCCAGTTCTCCAACCCCACACTGATCCGCAACAACTTCCGATCAACCCTCGAATCCGACAACGCCCGCCACTCTATCAACGACTCCACACCACCCAGACTAGTAGCATGATGGAAGAATTTCAGCTTACTAGGCAACACGCGCGCATACTCCTCACTAGTCAGTATAATAGCGAAAACAGGACCGAAGCCATTAGGCATTTGCTTCTTGATCCAGGGTTCTTCTTGTAGACTGGCGTGGTGGATTTTGCCAAGGACAGATTTGATGATTTTTTGCTCGTCGGTTGGCGTGAGGGCTGTTAATGCACTCTGCAGCCAGGATATGAGATGGGAGGTGTTTTGGCTGGCGCGCTGGACGCGGACTTCTAGTGTGCGTAGACTCCGAGCACCGAGCCAGGCTTCTAGGTTGCCCATGACGTTGCCCAGAGCTAGACGGTCTTCGAGTAATTGCTTCGACCAGTCTTTGCGCTTGGTTGCGAGGACACCGGCGAGGAGATCACTGTGGCCGCCAAAGTACTTTGATCCGGAGTGGAGGACGATGTCTGCTCCCCAGAGGAAGGGGTCTTGTAGGCCTGGCGGGGCGAATGTGCTGTCGACGATCAGATATGCGCCGCGGGAGTGTGCCTTTTGGGCGAATTCCTCGATACTGAATGCTGTTCCAAGAGGGTTGACTGGTGTTTCGAGGAGGATTACATCACCGGCCTCAAGGCTCTCGGCTGAGCAATCCAAGGGCAGCTTCTGGAGTCCCGAGAGGCGGGAGAGGACTGCGATTACTTCATGGCTGCCGTGGTACCCTTCACCCACGGAGACACGGCGGGGGTTCAGCAGAACCAGGGCCGCGTGAAGAGCTGCGAGACCGGTGGTGTAGCTCACAGCCTGTCCGCCGATCAGAGCAGAAAGGATTGCCTCAAAGCGGGTTGCGTTTGGGGCGAATTCGCGAGAGTAGACGTAGTTGTGACCGTCAAATTCGTCCTGAGTGAGTTAGCTAAGCTTCTTAAAACTTGAGGGAGTATACATGCCACTGGGTCGATAGAAGGAATCAAATTCTCCGGCTCACTAGGAAACCGGAAGGTAGTCGACAGATGAATCGGAGGCGCAACGTCTGTAACCCGGTTCAACGGGTCATCCGCGTGCAACGCTTGGGTAGAAGGGTGCGACATCGTAAAGCAGCTACAATAAACCTGAATGAAGTGAGATTCAGTGTGATAGAGGAAATCTCTTCGTCCTCATACTCAGACGTTTTTATATCTAATCGTTTAGATCCACTCCTGCCAACTTCCGAAACCAGAATTAAGCTCGTTTTAGCGCCGATTTGCTCCACTCCTTTTAACATCCTAATTGGGCATAGTACAATGTACTTTTCATTTGCACCAGTGCCGTAAACATGGCTGTGATTGGCTGGATGTCAGCTGATGGATAAGGTGATTGATAATTTGCCGATAAAGAACCATACTAGAAATGGAGGAATGCGACGCCCTACGCCGATAAGTCGGCGTTGACTGCCAATCATATACAGTGTATATCATATGGCGACCGGATGGTATGCAGGGCTGCCGCATTTAAGATAAACACCGCAGGATAACCCCTCATCCTGAACTTCATTCTACTCTACTACTTCCCATCATCGAGTTGACTCACCATGTACCTCCGCCCAGGACACGCAGAAGCACGTATCCCAGTGCTACAGCAGTTCATTCGGGAGAACCCTCTGGGTATCTTAACGACAGCCATAAAATCTCCCAACTACCCCTTCCTCCAATCCAGCCACATTCCCTTCCTCCTTGACGTTCCCGAAAACTCCTCGGAAGACAACCCAGGGATCCTCCGCGGCCACGTCGCCAAACAAAACCCCCAAGCAAAAGCTTTAATCGACGCCCTCACAACCACCAAGTCCGAAACGAATGATGCCGAAGCCCTTGAACTCCCCGACGAAGTCCTCATCCTCTTCAACGGCCCCCACCACCACTACGTAACCCCCAAGTTCTACACAGAGACCAAGCCCGTCACGGGCAAGGTCGTGCCGACATGGAACTACTCCGCTGTGCAAGCCTACGGTAAGATCAAGGTATACTGTGACTCGAAGTCCGACGTCACGGGTGGGTTTTTGCAGAAGCAGATTGAGGATCTGTCGCAGCATGCGGAGATGCAGGTTATGGGGTATGCGTCACCGTGGAACGTGGCTGATGCGCCGGAAAACTATGTACAATTATTGAAAAAGAACATCATTGGGATTGAGATTCGGATTGACCGGTTGCAGGGCAAGTTTAAGATGAGTCAGGAGATGGGGGCAGGGGACCGGGAGGGTGTTATTGAGGGATTTGAGAAGTTGGGGACGGAGGCGGGTAAGGGGATTGCGAAGACTGTTCGTGAGAGGTCGGGATAGGTCTATTCGGTGCTGGCAGGATAACTGCAATACGCTTCTGGGCAGCTTGGGTCACTGGCACTCGATACTCTGTGGACACAGATGGGCCTGCACTCTTGCAGAATGCAGACCTAGGACAGCATAGACAGTACCCCAGAGTGTGAAATACATGATACAAGTGTTCTTCGAAGTAATAGCAATATATTGCAATTCATTGAAGCATGACTCAATCATGACTAATCATGATAGCGATACTCCGCAAAAATTGCGGCGATAACATACCCGTTCTCCCACACACCAACCATACCATGGCAAATCAGGACACAACAAGCGCATAAAGCATGCAATGATCAGTCCCTGCTATACATGTCGTCGCCGACACGTCCAATGCGACCGGTCCAAGGTTCCCTGCGCCAAATGCGAGAAAGCCGGGCTCGAATGCACCGACAAGCGACCGCTGCGATGGGTGAAGGGTATGGCGATCCGAGGCAACCTGCAGGGTATGTCGGTGGAGGATGCTTCGAAAGCTGTGACCAGGGGTGATAGGATGCCTGCGGGGCTAGGGGATACTGCCGTGGGCGGCTTGGATCGGACGTCGAGGTTTTATTTGGATTATTGTACGTATCGCTTGCTTATGCTATCAACGGCTAAAGCATGAGTCTGACGAGTCTGCCAACTAGATAACGAACGCATCTGCAAGCTATTTATCGTATATGATAGCAACAAAAACCCTTTTCGGAGTCTGATATCACTGGCTGTGAATGACAAGACCCTGCTCAAAGCTGTTCTGGCCCTGGCGGCGCAGCACAAAGCCAACACGGGTTACGCTGATCAATCTGAACAACAATATTCGAGTCTTACGGCATCTCACCGGGATGCTCTGGCATTTAAGCATCAGGCGATCCAGGGATTGTCCCAGGCGGTGCAGGATGTCACACTGCGCAGACAAGATACGACGCTGGCCAGCATCTTCCTTTTGATTTTCTTGGACCTCCTCGAGTCTGGGAGTGATCGGTGGAATGTTCACATTGAAGGCGCAAAGAGTCTAATTTCGCTTAAACATCCATTCGGAAACGACAATCCTGGACAGACGGTACAGGAGATACGCAACTTCGTTGCCAAGCAAATCTATTCGTATGTGTTGCTAACTGATTGTACGATGTATATACATGATTGACAGCGGCAGGATTGAAACCCTCGGTGCGACGTTTGTACGTCCCAAGTTACTCTCCCAATTCGCTCCACCAGGGATGCTCCCCCAAGATACCGTAGAACAGTCCTTTCTCGGTTGTCCCGAATACCTCCTCCATGCTATTCAATGTATTTCACACCAGCGAGACGTGATAGCCGGTCTAGATACAAATACGCTGGACACCGTACCCATCGACATCCACCTCACGACTGTACTCGACTCCATCCAGCAGTTCGACTGCTACCTCTGGGCTTCGACACTTCCGCACCAATCCCAAGTTCACGACGTTAACAAACTCTGCATCCTCTCTCAAGCCTACAAACTCGGAGCCCTCCTCTACGGGCAACGCGTCCTCGACGCACTAACAAATCAAACCACACAACAAGATGACATGTTATACGAATTACTCGGGGTAATCGGTTCCCTACGCAGCGACTATTCCCTATTCAAATGTATCCTATGGCCCATCTGCATTGCGGCGCTGGAGAGCCCCTGGCCAGCACAGCGGGAGTTCCTCACAGCTTGCTTGGATAAGTTCTGGCAAGACACAATGTGTTTGAACGCAGTGAATGCGGGGAAGATTGTACAGCAGTATTGGCAGTGGGCGGATAAACAGGGTCAGGAGTCAAGGTGGATTTTTCATATTGGGTTTTTGGGAGGGGATTGGCTTCTTATATAGCCGGCGTACAGAGTCAGTACTTGATAGTGTGCGTGTCGATAGAATACCCCATACTTCTAATTGATATACATAGTTTGTTTTCTTTCTTTTTTGATTATTTTTTTTTTCAACAAATAATAAAAATACAGTAAATAAAATAAGAAGAACATGTGGAGAATCTCACTTCGGGCCAGAACCGAAAATAAAAAATAAAATAAAATTCTCGCAGCAAGATGCATGACAAAAAGCAGACGGTCTTCAATGGCAGTCATAGAAAACCATTAACGATATCTATTGCTACATAGTAAATATTGAGTCTGATAGAATGTCATATCTATCATAGTACTATTGTTGGCGGTTGAATGATATCATAGTAGTTTATTGTATTTCATTTTTTTATTTTAAAAAATTAAAATCATAAAAAGAAAAGAAATTAGCGCAAGGAACCAAAATATCAGATCGATCTGTCAGTGTCAGTCAAAGTCATACTCCGTATGTAGCAGTAGATCACGGTACCTACACTTAGGTACTCTACATCTCTATAGCAGAACCTATCTCAAATCATGTCCATATCCCACAATAGACAAGCCTTCTGCCATTTTTGCCTGAGGCCGGGAACCAACAAAAGCTTATCACGTGATGCGGAGAGCCAAAAAAATACCCCAACGCTAAAAAAATAGAAAAAAAAGAAAAAAAAAAGAAAAACCAGCGACCGACACCGCGACTGCTGAAAAAACACCCCCAACAGGCATCGGCTGGGCATCAGTTTCTTGCTTGTCTTTTATCCTGCCATCTCTGCAGTGATATTCTAGATTATTCTGATCTTTTTTTTAACCTGCTATACAGTCTTTGTCACTCCTTTGCTGTGCATCAGCAACGCGTTATATTTTATTTTCATATTTTCCCTTGCGCAACCGGTCCGAACCGTTCTCCGTACCGTCTGCTGCCTGAGGCTAGCAACCGGTGTACAGAGCACAGATCGCGTGGGACAGCGTCTCGCACTCAACAACAAAACACGTCGACAACTACCAACGCGCCGCCGCTATTTGACAGTGTGTGTCAATTCGTTGATTTGATTTCTCTCGCTGTATATTACGTGTGCTCCGCGCGATTGGACAAGTGTCACGGGTTTCCTCCCGTGTGTCGCCCAAGACCATCTACTTGTCGCGCCAGGGACGGTTATCACATGCTTGATGCCTGAGGCCGACAGTGTGCTTGTATGATCCTGAGTCAAAAGAAACCGGGGACACAGAATATTGAAACAGATTACCTGCAAATATGATGAATTACGGAGGCCATCCCTTCCAGGCGCCGCCGCCGCCGCAACAGCAACATCCCCGCCAAACGTCGCAGCAGCAGCACCCCCAACACCATTCGCTACAGTCTCCTTCCATGAGCGCCGCTGGCCATCCTGCTCATACTCACCCAAGACATGCGCATGCCAATGGATCGATCCCTGGAGGCGCCAACCCGTTATTTCGGGGTCAGCCGCAGCCGACGACTACGGATCTAACTCATTCTCCTGACCTTCGCAAAATGACACCGGTAACCTCCGCGCCGCTGGTCGGACTGTCAGCAGGGGGGAATTTCAGTCCATTCCCGGGGAATTTCCAGGCCCAGAATCCGTCTGAATTGTTGTCTCGGAATACAGACTCGGTGGGTGGGGTTAAAGATCCGTATCTGTCCATGCAGACAATGCAGAGGAGCATCAACAATCCGATGGCGAATTTTCGTCCTCATCCCGCTGCTATGAACCCAGCTTTGTCACCTCACGCGCATGCCATGAATCTTTCGTCGTCATCACAATCGCCGCAGCAGTCATCGCTCGAACGGTTACATCATCCGCAACTTCATCACCACCGTCAGGGTTCGCATTCGGCAACATCGGCATCCCCTATGTTAGCGCCTAGTCCACGACCCCAGCAGCCGCCACTACCGCCGCCGCAGTCGCAGTCGCAGTCGCAGTCGCAGTCGCAACGTCCTCATCATAGTCCGTATCAGACGCAACGACCGCAAACGCAATATACTCAGGCGCAGCATTATCCATCAGCGCAACAGCAGGCCCAACACCCATCGCAGCAACCGCAATACCCCCAACACTTGCAATATCCACAGCAACCGCAACCGCAGCAGCAATCTCAGCCCCAGCAGACTTCATATCAATCGACGCAACGACCTCATTTCTCTCCCCAACAAGCGTACCAGTCACAACCGCAAGCGCGTCATTACCAACAGTCACTGCCGCAACCTCAACAACCTCAATATCAGACTCAGCAGAACCCATACGCGCCAAATCCATACCAGCAATTCCCCTTTCAATCCCATCAATATCATCATCCGCAATCGCAGCAGCATGCCTTGTTGCAACAGCAGCAACAACAGCAGCAGCCGCCACCGCCGCCGCCGCCGCAGCAGCAACAACAACCACAGCAACAACAACGGCCAGCAGTGACAACAGCGCCAGCGGCAACGACTGCGCCAATGTCAATGCCCTCGACTATTGGCGTTGCAGAGATATTGACGACGGCAACAAAGCAAGAGCAAGATGAGGAGGAGGAACTCGCACCCCCAAAGAAACGCAGTAAGCCCGCACCAAAGCAATCGGAACCATCAGCAACAGCAGCAGCACCAGTCCCGCAACAGTTGAATGGACCAGTCAAGTCCGAATCGGCCGGTGGTGCTGCTGGTACAGAAAACACACCTCGCCGTCGAGGAAGACCACGCAAGGCGGACAAAGCTGATGGAACTACACCAGCGAAACCCAAACCAAAGCCAAAAGCCAATTCGAAATCGGCATCGTCAACACCAAACACGGGCCCGGCCAGTGTTCCTTATCAGCACCCGCATCCTGCCCCATCCCCTCACGTCCAGGCTGCTCGTCCGCCACCCGCTCAAGCGCAGTTTGCACCGCACATGCCGCAGCATCAACCCCAATTTCACTATTCTACCTTGCATGCCCATCCTCAACCTCCGCAGCAGCAAGCGCAGCCACAACCCTCCATCCCTCAACCTCAACCTCAACCTCAACCTCAACCTCAATCACACCACCTACAACCACCACCCACTCAATCCCCGCAAGCACGCCCAGTCCAAATACCAGTCCAAGTCCCAGTCCCCTCCCCCGCAGCTCAACCCCAAGCTCAACCGCAGCAACAGCAGCCCCAACAATCGCCAGAAGGCCAACCCGAAGGACCACCCCAAAAACGCCGCCGCGGCCGGCCCCGCAAAGCCGACACCATCGCAGCAGGGGGAACAACGGCCCCGCGTCCAAAACCTAAGAAACCAGCCGGTCCACCCAAGCCATCAAAGACTGGGCGGCCGCGTGGTCGACCGCGCAAGGTGGACGTTGCTGCCCAACAACAACAACAACAACAACAACAAGCACAGCAACAATCGGGGACGGGTATGGAGCAGGGTAATCAGGCTGCAACTGTACCTGCACCAGCGCCAACGCAGGCGCCGCCATCGATGGCGATGCATATGAGTACGTTGAATATGGGGATTGGGATGAGTCCTGTTCAGAAGCGGGAAATTTTGAATTCGATTGAGGGGATGAGGTGACACCTTTTCCCAATGTAGTTGATATTCACAATCCGAAGTGTCTTTCACTGTGATTCCTACAATATCTCCAATCATCTTTTCTATGTCTATGTCTATGTCCATAGGTCATTGGCTCCATTTGCTTCTTTGGCTTGTATTGACTAATCATGCATTGTCTATTTTCGTTTTCGTTTCGAAGTTCGGTTTGGCCCCATCTTTCTTGATTTATTGCTTCGATTGTTATGAATTGAGCATTACCATCTCCTTTCTTTTTTTATTCCTTATTCCCCCTTTCTTTTGTCATGAAATTGTCATTTATGTTGCTTTGATTTGATGCATATCTAGCAGCAGCGGTTATTCACTAAAGTCTATATCCATGCATAATTGAATCAGAGGGTAAACCACCGTCATACCAACATACACTTCCCTTTCTCATACGTATAATCCTAAACCCTAACCACAACGCCACACCATCATCATCATCATCATCGAAGCTGGTACACATCAGAAATCGGCCCCCCAACCCCATCCCACTCCCGATCAACCTCCATCTTCCTCTCCCTCTCCTCCGCCTCCTCCCTCCCCCCGGGCATCCCCTCAACACCACTCCCAATCCCACTGGCCGGAACAGGCATTTCCTCCGCCGGCGTCTTGGCGATAGGCAGCGCGTCGACTTCAGGGAGGTCGTTGACACTAATACCCAGATTTGGCGCTATGCGGCGCATGAAGCTATCTGATAAGATAAACGCGCGGCGCGCAGCGCGGTCCCCGTGGACGGACATGTGGTATAACCACCTCAACGCCTTTTTCGCGCTGTTTACAACGGTGGCGACCTGTAGTGTTGGAAGCGGGTTCATACGTGGCCCCGTCCCGCCTTCGTCTTCACTGCCGGGGTCCATGGATGCTTCTGTTGGTACGGCGGTGCCGAAGACCGGCGCTTGTACTGATGTACTGTATTTCTCCTCCGCGGGGGGACTTGTTGGCCAGCTACTCAGTCCCAATAACAGTGCTGTTATGGCTTGCATGATGTAATGCAAATGGTGCCACCATGGCGAGAGACGCGTTAGCGAGAGGATATCCGGTTCATCGGGGAGGAGGGAGAGCAGGGCGCAGGAGGCGCGGAGGCAGGACAGGGACATTTCGGTGCGGAATCGCGCACGGCGCACTTTGGGAGTGTTGGGGGTTGAGTACTGGTGGGGGGTTGGGTTGTTGCGGGTGATGTCGGCTTGGGTGGTGTAGGTGCTTGTGTTGGATTCGGAGGTTGGGTTAGAGGTGGAGCGGTTGCTGGTGTAGTCGTCGCCGTCGGGATCGGCGTCTTCGGGGTTGTCGATGTCGGCGGCGTCGCCGTTGGTGGTATTGCTGGGACCGATGTCTGTGGATGGGGCGATGTTTCTGGCATTCGCGTGCGTGAGACACGGTCGACAGAGAGTTATCTTGGAACTGTAAAAGTGCATTGCGAGACTGAATCTCTCTCTTGCAAAGCTTCTATTCCTCTCTTTCTCCTTGTTCCCATCCCCATCGAGCCCGCTCGTCACCAGCAAGTTAATATTCTTGTTCAACGCCTCTCGTCCACCAGTCGTCGTGAACCGATACATAGACGGGACTTTTGCGAGCCAGTTATCCAACTTGATTCCATATTTCCGAATTCGCTGCTCTATTTGCCCGGATCGTTCACGGATGCCTTCTATGCTGTAGACTTTGTTGATGATAGCCTGCGTGATGAAGACCAGATCCACAAAGCAGAAGAAGAACGACGATGGACTGGGTCCGCATTTCTCAAGCCATTCGCCGTGTGCGCGCGATTCCTCATCTGACTGGAAGAGCGTTGGCTTGAGGTATTTCTGACGCAGGGAAATGTCCTGGAACAATTTGAGCACGTCCGGTCTGTCGAAGTATTCTTCTTCGTGGGGTACCGGTAAAGGCACAGAGCTGAGGCTTTCACTTGCGCAGGAGACTCGTCCCGTCAGCCCTGCGATGGAGTGTTCGAGGATGTAGATTGACCACCAGAGACGGCTGCGTGCTTCTTTAGCGGCGTGGTCCGTCCAGTCGTCTACGAAGCGGAGGTTTATACCGAGGGATAGGGCGGAGCGGAAGGCCATGTTTGTGAACTTGGAGGCGCGATTAACCTGCCCTCGTGCCAGGAGGTAGAATGCAACTAGGAACTCTACCTGCACTTGCTGCAGGTCGGAGTGCTCAAAGAGCGTGTCCTCAGTCAAACTCAACTTCCGCGCCCTCGCCAAAAATACTAAACTATCCCTATCATCCCCGACATCATCCCCCGCTAACCGACAATAGTGACATCCAATAGCGAATATCATATTCAGAACAGCAAGCCATTTCTGCGGCGGTCGAACACTGCTCGGTTGGCAGATGAAGCGTGCATACTGCGAGGTAAATGTCTTTCTGCGGACGACATTGAACGATGGATGGAAGACGAGCATGTATGCCGAGAAATATTTATCAGCGAGGTGTTTCGAGGGCACAGCGGAGGGATCGACTTCGTGGAACATGGGGATGTCGAGGTCATCTAGGTAGTAGCTCATCAACGAAATTGGTACTTCTGGTCGTCCTCTTGAACTATTACTCGCTGGATCACTATTTTGAATCCCGCGTCGGCTGCGATGTTTCGCTTCGTTTTCCAACTTCTGCATCCATGCTACCTCAGAGTTCTTCCCAAAGTAGCCCGTCGCCCTTGTCTTTTCATTGCGATTCAAATCTTCCTCTACCAGATCAATAGCATCAAGCGATCCCAGCGACGAAGTCTCACTTCCCATATCCTCATCCTCCTCCTGTTCATCATCAAGCTACATCCGTCAGCAAACCCAGCAAACCCAGCAACACAGGGACAAGCGAACATACCTTAAGGGCCCTCCTTATCCTCTTCGCAGCCGTGATATCCACATCCGGCTCCAACTCCCTCAACAACTCCTCATACCGCTCGACCTTCCTCCCCAGCGTCCCCAACTGCTTCTGTTCCCGCACCCGCTTCACATCCAGAAACGTGCATGTGATATTCTGCTCTATGCACTGCCGACACATGGGCTTGTTGCCATCGCATTTAATCTTTCGATTACGGCAGGGCTCGCATGCGCGCGCGGAGCGGTGTCGACGGTACGTCCCGCTGTCACCACCTGCCGTCCGCGGGATTGCGACTTTGGCCCCTCGTGGATGGACATGAGGATGAGTTTGTAATGGCGCGACTCCGAAGGATGGGGTTTGGGGCCGTGACGAAGCCGTATGCGCTGGTGGAGGCAGGGGAATGCCGTTCGAGGGTGAGGACAGACCGCTCGGAAACGGATTGAACATTGATCTTTCGAGATCGTTGTAGTTATGTCCCGGCATTAGGAAACGGTCTGTGCGTGCGTCTGTAATCATTGTGTGGTCGGATTCTACTTGTTGCTGCTGGTCCATTGGGCCTGTGTTCAGGGATGCGGGGGCCACCATGGACTGGTCCCGGGGCCAGCTTGTTGTCGCTGAGGAAGGGGGCATGGCTTCTTCGGAGAGGTCGATATCCATTACATTGGTTCGTTGGGAGTTTTCGGGGTCGTAAGGTCTGAGGTGGTTTTGGTTGTGGTTGTCCATTGTGGCTAGCTATTCCATGTGGGTGGTTTCTGATTTGAGCTAGATCCCCCAATTGTAAAGGTACGGAGATTGAAAGATGTTCAAAAAGGAAAAGAGAAAAAGTAAATTCCGTCCTGGGTATGTACAGAGTACGTATGATCTCACGTCGTGACGTCACTGACTACCCATGGTCACTTCTATCTGTATATAGTGGGGATATACATAGCACAATTACATTACTTACAGGCACCATTACCATTCCTCCCGCTTATTCTCAATCGCAACCTCATCCTTCCCCAGACTCAAGCTCTCATACCGATCCAGCATATCAAAAAGCCCTAGCCCCGGATATTCCTGTAGATCTTCGCCGTCATGACTTCCATTGCCAAGTCCACTGTACCGCTCATCCTGGTTCAATTTCTCAAGACCCCTGGCGTAGTCATCAAACCAATTTTGTCCTTTTGCGACAGCGTCTTCGTCGAATAGTTCTTTCAATTCTTCGGAGACGCTGGACTCGCGAATCCGTTTCCCTTGCGATTTGGACCGCGCAGACTGCCGGAAGATATGAAATAGATTGCGGCCGAGGCGCGAGCGGCTTGCAATGACAGAGAAAGCACTGGATAGAGAAAGGAAGTCGGGGTCTAAGATATCGAAAGATTCGGATTCGAGAATGGTGAAGAGCGCTAGGTTGATGGCGTACATGGCAAAATAGTGAGCGCGGGTCATGCCGTATTCACGTCGATGTAGACGCGCAAGACCTGCGATACCACGGGCAGCAGACTGTGTGAGTTCCCAGGCATTGTATTTGCTTGTTGGGCTTTGGCGAGGCTCGCTTTCTGGAGTTTTAGGAGCGTCGGATGTAGTGCTGGAGATGTCGTCGTCTGCATTGCAGAATACGTTGATGACCAGGGCGTAGTATCTCATTCTATCATATTCAGCAATGTTTTCCAATCAGTAAGCCGGAGGGCATACCTTAGAAGAATGATATAAGGCGGCGGTTTCGTCTCCGGCCCCAAAATACCCGGCAAAGCACCATGCCATCTTCTTAACCGTTCATACAAATCCTCCTTGACCCGACGACGCTGCGAAGCCGAAGTCTCGCTCCTATCCTCCGAGAACAGTTCCTTTGAAATATCTAGTGCAATCTCGCTGAGATTACATGCCTCATCAAAGTACTGGCTTAGATACGCTGGCCTGGCGTTGCGATGCGAAGGATACGGAATCCAGAGATCACTGTTAGTAGATGTGTTGCGGTCGATTCGGTTCATGTTGACTTTGGCGACGAGACTTGGTCGTAGGAAGCTGGTGTGGATTACACTGTAATTGTTAGACATGTACTGTATAGCTGAGAGTAGATACTTACGTATCTACATGAAATAAACCCCAAGCAGTCCGTTTGAGAGAGATATCCATATCAAAGGAAAGCTGCTGGGGAATTATCTTGGCCCCTTTATCTCCAATCAACCCGAGTGTTTCACCAGCTCGGATGGCCTGATGCAGCATCAAGTAGCCCAAGTCATCATCTTCCGAAAGCGCATACCTGTCCGCCGTTAGAAAACGCATCATAGTGCACCAGCACAATACACACCTCTCATATAAACAAAGCGTGCCCTGTAACGAGCACAGCCCAATCTTCGCCGTCTCTTGCTGCTTCAACCGCTCAGCTTCAGCAAGGAAATCTGCCCCTTTGGTCAGAATATCTCCGGGCACGACATATGCTTCTGTGAATTCCGAGAAATGCTGCAACCGTTAGCCACTCCAGCATAACAGATCATCCAGAAGAGCCAAATAGGTGGGACATACACAAGCATTCGCCAAAATCGCATTCACCAAGAACGGACTGCAAAACTCCGAGTCCAAATTCCCCATCGCCATATGCCTCAAAAACACATCCCGGTCCAAAAAGGAATAGAACGGATAATCCCACGTGAAATACAAAGATATCAAATGCGACACCAGATCATCGTCCTCGGTCACAGTCGTCCACGGCTTCGCAGGAACCTTGCATGGCGCCTCATCGCACAGAAAGTGTATATCCATGACCTTTCGCCGGAATGAAGGACCCGTGCCTTCGATGTTAAGCATCTTTCGTACATCTTCGAGTTTGTTCACCATTTCTTTGTTGTTTTCTTTGGAATGTGAGGAGGCTGTGCTGTCAAGGCCGGCTAGGGTTTCGTCGATGTAGGTTCTGATTTCTTCGGCTGAGGCGTCTTTGCGGATGATTTCGAGGAGTTTGAGGGCGTGCGATTCGTCCGCGCCGCGAACCAACTTGAACAGATCATTCAGAAGGTCGCGGTGGTACGTCAATTCATCGGCCGTTCGTTTCGCAGCAACCCGTCGTCGCTGATCGAGCGATTCATCAAACACGCAGACCCGATTAAACGCTCGACAGTTATCACACGGCGCTGTTCCAGAGCACTGCCCAGCACACATCAACCCCATTAGCCAAGCCCTCCACACCCCGTCAAAGAAAAGAGGCGAACATACCTTCCTCTTCGACTTCTTGCAAGCCAAACAAGCCGTGGACACCCTCTTCTTCCACTGACTACTCCCCCCACTCTTACTCCCACTTCCTCTACCAGCACTGTTCACACCAGCACTCGTCGGCCCTTGTCCTCCTCGACTAGGACTAGGGCCCCCAGCAGTACTCCCAGCACTATAAGCAATACTCGATCTCGACTCCCCCGACGGACTCGGTAGACTAGGCGCTTCTTCAGGTATCGGCGACGGGCCTGGCGCTATCTGGCGGTAATATTGCGATTCGTTCATGTTGTCGTTGCTATCGTTGTCGCTGTGCGGTACGGAGACATATCAGATTCAGTCGTCTGTAAAGTGGAATGTGAATCAATCGTGGGGTTGTAGGCGCATGACGCAGAGATAGAGTTGGTAATCTAACATTGCGGAAAAGGGAAGCTGGGGTATTGAAGTCATGGCGAAAGAGGAACAGGACGACACCTCAACCATGCTGGGCAGATGTTATGACGTATAACCGGAATTGAAGTCCGGTCATACAACGTTCCCAGGGCATAACACCCATTCTGTTCCTAGACAAATCAGAATATAGTAGGACAATAAACATGGAGACCTGACTTTTGATCTGTATCTATCTTCTTTTGCCATGCAGAAGAGTTGATGCTGATTTTGAATCGGGACAGTATAGAGCATAGAGGTTCGTCGGAAATGGCTTCCACCAACAAGATGCATAATTGGCACGTGATATGAAACTCATCTACTACACTCAACTACAAATCAAGACCCATTGAGATCGTGTACCAAGGCTGGATTAAGGTGATTAAACGACACGCCAGATACATAACACTACCTATAGAAGCCCATGACCGCCATGGCGCCTCCTTGACATCCACAGAGATATCCCCATGATAAAACTGGTAGACCAACCCAAATTCAGGGCATACCCATCGCCTCAATGCAGAAAAAGACCCGTCCCTGTCGGGATTGGGGGCCCGTGCAAGGAAAAAGACATTAAACGGGGTAAAAAAAAAAATAACGTGGAGGGGTAGAACAGATAAAAGACACGATAAGACGACTTCCTTAGTGCTCCAGGATTCTCAAGCTTCCCTGAACGACACAGTTCTCAAGAACCGAGCCAGGAGGAATGTCTATTGTGCTGCTCTCCGAAGCCACAATGATGACAGTACCCTTCAAGGTGACATTGCGACCCAGGTTGACGGCACCGGTGATGGTCAAGTGGTCCAGCTCGACAATGCGAGGAATGCTGGGAATACGCTTCTGGAAGTCCGAGACCTTCTTGAAGTCCGATCCAAGCTTGATCACGGGCACACCACCGAAGCGGTTGGGGTCCATGAGGAGCTGACCGTGTTCAAGACGGTAGAGGTCCGACTTGACGAGCAAGAGGTCGGAGCAGGTCTTGACGGGCAAGAACCGACGACGGGGCACGTTGACACCGTGGGCGTTCTTGAAGTGGCGGATGGCAGCACCGACAGCGGTCTCGAGCTGGTAGATGGCCTGATCGGCCTCACCCTTCTTGTCAGCAGGGATGGACTTCTCATTGGCGATGATCTCCATCTCGAGCTCGTTCTCTTCAACAACACGCTTGATGGCACGGAGATTCATCCAGATGTTGTTGGTGTTGAAGTACTTGAATTTCTTGATGGACTTGAACTCGTTGACATGCTCCTTGGGGACCTGGGCGATTTCCAGGAGACGGGCCTTGCCCTCGTAATCGATGATGGTACCACCCTTGACGTCGGCCTTGGTCTTGTCGGTCAACTCCATAATGTACTCCGAGCCGGTGTCGGCCATGTGCTGCAGGATACGGAGGTCAACGACGGCACCAAGGTTGTCCGCGTTGGACAGGAAGATGTACTCGACACCACGCTCAAGGAGCTTGTCGAGGGTGCCCGAATTGTAGAGGGACTCAAAGACGTCACCGTGGCCAGGGGGGTACCAGTCCTGCAGGGGAGCGTCGAAGCTCTTGGGAGCGGGCAGGAGCGAGTCCTTGACGATACGGGGGTAGCGAGACTGGTTGAAGGTGATGATGTCGACGTTGTGACCCTGGTACTTCTTGATGATGGACTGGGTGTCCTGGTCGGTGTTGAAGGAGTTCATGAGGACGAAGGGAACGTTGACATTATAGGTGCGGTTCAGGTACTCGATCTGACGCACGGACAAGTCGAGGAAGGACATGCCCTCACGGACCTCAATGACCGACTTGGGGCCAACGCAACCCATCGAGGTACCCAGACCACCGTTCAGCTTGACAACAGCCAGCTTGTTGAGGAACTCAACCGAGGCCTCGTTGCCCAAGTCGTTGTAGTCGACGACCTGAGAGGGTTGAGGCGGGGCGATGCGGTCCCAGTTGACGGCGTTGCCCTTGGCCTTGTCATTCAGGAAACGACGGAAGAGAGCAAAAAAGTTGTCCATCTCAGCCTCAAAACGCTTCTTCTCCTGGGGATCGGGGACGGTCTCGGAGAGGGCGTTCAGGGCGTTACGCATCTGCGAAGCGGCCACACTGGTGGAGGCATTCTCAAAGGCCTGGAGAGGGAAGGATTTGGTCAGAGAACGTTGACGAGAAGAGGAAATGAAAGGCATGTTGCAACGAAATCTCGAAATGAGAGTAAATAGACAAGTAACAGTGGTTACAGCAGTAACGAATGCGAGCAGTAAACGGTGCAATGCAGTAAATGGAGTAGTAAACGATGGTGACGGGAGTAGAATGAAGAGCAAAGAACCAGAGGAAGCAAACAAAGAATAGAAGCATATATAGACACAATCCATCCAAAGGGAAGCGCGATCCCTCCTTCTGTTTTGGATACTGCGACCGCATCGCGGGAAGGAACCACCACCACCACCATCGCGACAGCAACAGAAGCAACAGCGGCAACAACGACTCTTGTCAACTTACCATGTGCGACTGGGACTTGCCGTGGTGCTTGCCAAAGCCACCCTGGGAGGCCTCATTGCCAGGAGCTCTGAGGTGCGAGGGAATTGCGTTTGCGGCCATTGTGGAAGGTGCTATTCGTAGAGGGAAAGAGGAGAGGTGGTCAATCGGCGAGTGTCAGGACTGTCGGGAGTCAATTAGCAACAGCTCAATGACAGAGAGAATTATCTCGATGATGAAAGAGGATAGTAGGTGAAGAGGGAAATAGAGAGAGAGGATTGAGAGAAAAGGGAGAGAGGGAGAAAGAGAGAGCGAAGACGTAGGGGAGATTCCAGTTGCCACGCCAGAAAGGGACCGCCGTCGATCGTCGGGTGTGGCTGGCGACGACAAGCTTCCGTCATTGGCACGTACCTGTACAAGTTCCCGATGTTGAGTATTAGAGAAGTACAATTATTAGAGAAGATAAGAATGAAAAGAGAAGAGGAAAGAAGAGAAGAAAAGAGCAGAGATTAAGAGGAGCAGAAATGGAGGTGAAAAATAAGAGGAATACGTAAACAATAAAAGGAGGACGATGATGATAATTATAGGGCCAAGTGGGGTACTGTCCAGGTGGACTGGTGTACTTGTATATAGGAGCGTGTCCTGTATATAGTAGCAGAATGCAATAGTCTCACCATAGTCTTTCTACACACTACTAATATACTGCTCTAGAATCCTCTATCCTGTTCAATTCCCCTCAGGTTCGTCGAGGCTATAAATAATACCATTTCATTTGTTGTCACCGATAACGGTGGGTTCGATATCCGAAGACCCTTCCCTCCAATCCGCTCCATTCCAATCGCATTCCGGAATCCAAGACAAGAACTACAATAATAGTAGTGAGTATATAGCTCTGCGTATTGCAATGGATCAATGGATACGGTGTCTCTACGGTGTCCCACTACGCATGTCCTACTACTTAGTGTACCTGTACCATGTAGTAGCCCTACGCCACACCCACATATTTTTGGACCCTGTCAATTTATTGTCTTTTAGTCCGTAGTCTGGAACGTCACGCTGATGTCCCATGGCTGCCCCCTTTCTCTACGTTTCCGACCCATCTTATTTACCGCTTCCGGATACACGTGACTACACGTGATACACACCGCATGCAGGATGAATACAATTCCATTATCATCATGGCTAGCAACAAAAGAAAAAAAAAAAAGTAAACACGCAAAGGATATCATACCACACACAGTAACTTGTGTACCGTTCTAAAACAATGTAAAACAATCAAGAAAAATGAAACATGATCATGCCCCACTAACACTCCTCTTACTCAGGAAGCTGCGACGGCCCAGCTTCTTCGAGTCCGGGCTGTCCATTATTTCTGACACATTGTCGCCAGTGTTCGAGTGAGATGTAGTCGGACGGAGCGATGCCGATTCCGGCGAGCTGAAGCTGCTGCGGATCGAAACGCTTCCGTTGCCAACGGTGACAGCCTTCTCCTGTCCGGCGCCAGAGCCCTGGTTGCTCACGAAGAAGAGGGCCTCGCCTAGGACGTCATCAGAACCAAAGGTCGCATGGTCGACCACCCGGATATGGTACTGAGCGTCCTCCGTAGTGTTGTGCACCCGGCAGGTCTCGTGGGAGGAGTCAAACTGCACCGCACCGCCACTGGCCTTGATCGCCTTGGATTTGTGCACGTCCTTGGTGCCCTTCTTGATGAACACACGTATATTGGCTCCAGATGGGAATCCGCTAGCCGAGACGATGGAGATGGTTGCAGTACCGGTATCTCCCTTGCCGCCACCACCACCGCCGATGCCGAGACGGTCGCTAAAGTGCGAGGCCACGCTGCGTGTCCGCTCGTGTCGCTGGCTGTTGGCAGACGAACCTGGTGGCGTGGGACCCTCGACGAGGACTGCGGACGGCGCCAGATTGCCAACGGCGTCTTCGCTCTCACCTGGCTCCTCAGTAGCAGCATCACCACTGGTGGTAGACGAAGCGTCATCACCGCCCTTAGAGAATCGCGACTTGATGCCATGCTTGAGAAACGACGCCCCCTTGATAACGTTGCCTCCGACGAAACCAACACCCTTGACGGGCGCCCCAACAATCTTGCCAGGGGCGGCGAAATTACCCGAGAAAGTAGACGATCCCTGTCGCGCACGCATCACGTAGGTAGGCTTGAAAAGCAACTTCAAGCGGATAGCACCCGACTTGCCGTCCAGGGTGAGGGACATCTCCTGGCTGTGGAACGGTTCCAACGTTTCAAGATTGATAGGGGTACCACCCAGGTAATCGGCTTTGTCTCCAAAGTCCCAGTCGTACACATCGACGCGGAAATCGGAGCCGATACGGGCCTTGACGGGAGTCTCGAAGAATTCGTTCCAAGCTGGGTGGAGAGTCTTCTTCTGCACCTTGGTTTTGAAAATTTCCTTGTCCCCCAGTCGGAACTTGCAGTACGGATCACTGAAACCGTTACGGTCGGCCGACGGAAGCTCCGCGGCGTCCAGCACATCCACACGCAGGGTACCCATGTTGTTGATACTCTCAGAAGGATCGAGCTTCATCTTGACGGGAATGTACCTGGCACTGACCGTGACCTTGCTCACTTCCCCGTGTTCCCCGCGCAGGGCCAATTCCGTTGGGTTGTACTACATAAAGTTAGAAGAACAGCTGTCATGAAGAGAGTGAAATCACGTACAAGAATACGTTGCAAAGTCGTGAAGGTGTCTCCGGCCAATTTGGCAACGGAATGTTCGTCACTGTCGTCCTTGGGATCGTTCTTTTCCACCAGGCGCAGGGTAATCTTGGAGAACTCAAGCTCACGCACGAAAGCGTCGCCAACGTCTCCAAGCTTGACGGATTTCGAGCGAAGCTTAGGTGAAACATAGGCGGGGAACATGTAGTCGTCCATCACAGCTTCCAATTGCACATTGGAATGGGCAAGCTGCACCTCGTGGAACTTGTAGACGATGAATCCAGACTCTGGTGTTTCAGTCAGTCTTGGTTATTCAGAAATGAAGAAAAAAGAGATACATACCGTAATTGTGAAGATCTTCCACACCAACGTAGGTCTTGGGAATCTGGGTCGACTTGATCGACATGGCTTCCGAGTCCTTGGCAGTTGTAGGACGAGATCCGACGGTCTCGAGACTGGCACGGCCATTGGCTTCGCCATTGGACGTGGTGCCGTTCGTGACCTTCGAGTCCGTGCTGAGCGACTTGGAGTGAGACGCCTTGGGTCTGGAGTCGGTGCTCCTCCTCGACAGAGTCGGAGTCGGAGGCTCGCCGTTGGTGTCCTCTTGCTCCGCCTCTTCTTCTTCCGCCTCCTCTTCGGGGTTGACAACAGGGATGCTAGGGTAGAAGGCGACCGTGTAGTGGATAGTACCCTTGGGCTGTCCTGCGCCAATTCGAAGATTGCTAGAGACGGGTTGCTTTTCGTCATCAATGTCATACTCGCCAGTCTCCGTCTCGTGGACGTAGTCGGAAGCTGACAGTTCGACAGAGCCCAGCGATCGGTCACTGCCCATGGATTCCTCGTCCATGACCTCCACCGCGAGTTTCTCACGGGGGCTATGGATCGGAACGTAAACCACTTCGTCCCATTCGGGGTTCAAATTGTTACGGAATGTCACCGTACGAGCCTTCATAATACCAGAAAGCATCACCCGAGCATAAGGATCAGACTTGCCCATCGTCTCCAGGTTGCGCAGATTAGTGGCGCTCTTGAAGTGGAAACGCATAACACCGATCGGGTCGACATAGCCAGCACTGCCCGAAATACCTCCGACAGCCACGGGCTTCCATTGCAGCGTCAGCTTGGCGCGACCAGTCTTAGCCCCGTGCAAATGGAACCAGTCCTGGCCCTTCTCGTTCATCTTGATCAAGTCGTTCAGTTTAATCTGGTATTTGCCAATAATCGGATCCGCCACGATGTCACGGTCATCCTTAATCACCAGACCCAGACGAGCCGACTTCCGATCCGTGACCAGGAATTCCTTAGACGCATGTTGGAAAATGGGGTTGTTGGTACGCTTGAGCTTCTTTGTGATGTGGATTTCCTTGCCGTTGAGGAGAAGTACACCGTAGGGATTGAGCTGGCCCACGATACTCTTGTGCGCGTCCAAGTCCTTAGCCTGCTCAACCGTGAACCGAGCAATACCGGTGTTGAGCTCTGGAGCGGGCTCCATTTCGCCATTTTCCAGTTGCCGGCCTTCGAGAACGGGGAAGAACCGCACATCTGCATGAATCACACCACGAGTTCGGCCGCTAGCCATGACATCGAGATAGATACTCTCGTGCTCAGACTGCTCTTCCAGCCGGTCCAAAGCAAAAGTGGCCGTTCCCAGTTCCTTGTCCTTGCGGAATTCGTTCCAGTCGTAGGGGTGGATGGTCAACGCGTCGGCAAACGAGGTGATAATCACATACACAGTGTCACCCCATCGGGGGCTATCGGTGTCGTGGACGGTCTTGGTCCGGCCCAGTTCGCTGCGGCTGTTGAGTGCGACGGTGGCATACGGATCAGGAGTGCCCGAGAATTTGTCGGGGTTCTTCAGGTGATGAGCTCCGTGCAGTGTGATGGCCACGACACCGATGGCTTGGTCGACGGGGTTTCCGGCCAGCATCTTAGCAATTTCGACGGGGAAGACGTTAGGAGCATACATCATGGGACCGAGGTTGTTGTGTATCTGATCCTTGATGAAGCTTTCGAGACCAGGAATGAAGTTGATGTCAAAGCCCAGAGTGTCACCACCGAGCGGCTTGCAGACGTAGTCAATCTCAGGGCGATCAAGGAAGCAAACGTCGACACGCTCGATGTGCGGGAAGGGAATCTGGAGCTTGACCTTGACTCGCATCAAACCGCTGCAAGCCATGTCTTCCACGATCACGTCCAGACCCTTGCTGACAACACCTTTACCCAAACGAACTTCGAGAACAACCTTGGGGTTGATTTTGTTCTTGAGTTGACGCGCTGTCAAGTCCATGGTATCGTTTGGCGTAAAGCTGAATTTCCAGTCCATTACGACGGTGTCGACTTCGGTCTTGGGGTATGTCTTGACGTGCTCCAAACGGGGCGGCTTTGTGCCGAGGATGAAAGTCTTCAGGCGCAAGCTATCAAGCATGGCCGGGGTGGCCGTACTAAGGACCTGGTCGACAGAGTTGATGATCGAGTCACAGAGAACGGGGGCGTAGATAGGCCAGAACTTCACGAGGAAACTGTTGATCCATTCGAGACTCTCTGTGTCGGTTTCCAAACGCTGCTTGGCCATTTCGCGGTTGATATCGTCACGGAAATTCCTACGAACACGACGCAGGGAGGTACGGTAGTAGGTACTGCAGGCGGCCATGACGATAAAGATCCAGGCAAGACCACCTCCCAGAATAGCGATCACCCAGGAACCAAGACTCGCAAAAACGATGACACCGGCATTGTGATACCAATCTGGACAGCACAAAGTCAGTGACCTGCTGAATGCAAGGTGCATTAGTCTGGATTCTTACCTCCGAAGAACTTGTCATCCAATTTGCCTTCCAGGAAGGTCTGGTGGTCTAATAATGTGCCTTCTTCCTGTTCTTCTTCGGTCGTCTCGTGAACAAATTGCGGCTGCCAACCAGTTCTGTCGCGAGCCCATCGCATATCCTCCTCTGCGGCGGCTTCTGCTCCCTCTTTCTTCCCTTCCTCGGCACCTGCTTCTTCCCGCTTGAGCAGGTCCGTGGCTGACCTCATGGGAGGGAGTTCATATTCATCGGCTCCGCCATTATCCTGAGTTGGTCGTGTTAATAAAGAGCTTGAAGCAATTGACTCAAACAGCAAAGCTCACCTTATCCGTGATAACAGCAGTTCCTTTTGGTTTGTGGTCATGGTGGAAATTTGGAGGCACACGCTATTTCCACGACAGTCAGCTAGGCTGCAACCAATTGAGACCTCAACAGCAGGATTCGACCTACAGCTTGTGCCGCGGCGGCTTTGTCGTCGGGAGAAGCATCAGGATCGAATTGGTAAGCAGGCATGCCGGCCTTCCTGGTCTCCTCGAGCAAAACCTTTTCGACATCCTCGGGGCGCAAGTTGGACTGGGGGTCCTGAGCCGCAATCTGGGCGGTCTCGATAGCTCCCTGCTGCCTCAATTCGGCCTCCTCGCCTTGCTGGGACGCCATTGCGCTGAGGCTGGGGATTCGAAGGGGGCGGTGATAGACAGACGGAGGCAGAGAGACTTCTAGCCGCCTACTACGAGACTCTCGAGGAGCTCAGTCTGAAGAAGAGCCAGGCGGATCCGAGAGAGGGACTAGTATACGGAGTAACGTAGCGAGGGAGGGATGATGACGGGGAGAACAGTGGGAGAGTAAGGAAAGAGGAAGATTGGAGGGAAAGAGAAAAGAAGGAAAGAAAAAGATTCGGGGACGGAACGAGCGAAGAACGAACGTCAGAAGAGGCGGCTGGTTCTGCGGCCTCCGCAGCGGGGACAGGCTGATTGATTGACTTACAGCTCAGCTCCGCGAGGGACGATCGGGTTCGTGTTGTTAGATATAGAGACAAATTTCGGTCGGGGAGGGTTCTCAAGGAGGGGAAAATTGAGTAACGAGAGGTGATAGTGAGGTGACAGTGATGATAACAAACAGAAGGGGAAAAAAAAGAGAGAAGAGGACAGATCTGGGGCCAAAAGGACGAATTCGGCGTATCGAAAGGAGATTCAGCTGTGGCTGGCGCATGAGCCACAGAGGTACACCGATACGGTATTACCGATAAAAAAGAAATCAGTGGACAGAGATGACGTCGTAGAGGTCATTAACAAAGTACTGATACGTACTGATACTGTACAGCTCACGATCGACCTGTGGCGCAGCAGTGGAGCCGATCTATTGGAAATGGTCCCATTTCGGAAATGTGCTTACGTAGGCACCGCCACGTTGGATTTGGACAAGTACAGACTGGGTTCTGGAATCGGAGCATTTAGATGCAGAATCAAAACAATGATATCAGATTCTACTTTAACATACAAACAAAGGGGCCCGGAGCTTTTTTTTTTCTTTTTTAAAAAAAGAAAGAAATAAGGGAGGTGGGAGACTGAACAGTAGAGTCGCCAAGAACCCCTGGTGATGGTTCCCACCGCTTAATATGGGCTCCCATGGTTCGAATCCTTTATAGTACCGAGGTTCTAACCCGTTCTACTTGAGTAGGGGAGCATGGAGTACAGTTAGAAAAAGAGTGCGGTAACAGTGTCGACACGTAGCGGTGTTCAACTCTCTAGTTGAGGTCAGAGCACCGAATATGCAGAGTCGAACTGCAGTACAGTACATAGTACTTCGTGCCTTAGTGAGATCTGTACAAGTGCATCGCTAATCCCAATCGGTCACTTGTCGTGTAGATCACATGACCTCACGACTTGCAAGACCGAATGAGTGAGTGTACGGAGTACTATTGCAATAGAGAAGTCTTGAGACGTCAATTGAGCAGAAGTTTGGGATATTAAAACTTTTGTTGTGCGATCTTAATATGCTCCACAATCGCAAGCCTAGAAAAATCCACTGACACGCTCAGACTTTTTTAAACTTCAATAGACAGCGATCCAGCGTGATAGCGTCTGACCATAGAGTACAAGATACAAACCCTACGATGGCTGTGTGCCTCGCACAACAGCTTCAAAGACTGCACATGCATATCATTAGAAAAAGCCAATTAAACGAATTACATGCATCATCACTTTTTCTTTTCGTCGTCACTGCGTTTACCGTCCCAGGCGAATCACACCAGCCGCCATTAGCTTCTGGATCTTTGTCCGCACTTGCGCGTTCTTCATGTGCTCCTGCAGGGCCACCGGGTCGCTCTTGGCCTGCTGCAAGATGCTCTGCATAACGGGGTCTTGGAGAATCGACATTATCTAGTACAGTCAGTATCATTCGAAATTGGCTCATACACATATTTAGGAACTTACCTCAGGGTCATTCTGAATGCGCTCCATGGTCTGTTGCTCCGTCTCGCCGGCACGGGCGCTGAACTGAGAGTCCAGGCACTTCTGCGACTGCTGCTCAATCTCACGAGCAAACGAACCGTCATCGTGCTCCTGCGCCTCAGTGCAGACGTCCAACGCCCTGTTGTACTCCTTCATAGCCACCAGAGCCTGCGACTTGCGCATGTACGCGCGGATGAACTTGGGGTCCCGGCTAATGGCTTCGTCGCAGTCCTGCACTGCCTGGGGAAACGCCATGAGCTTGACGAGCGCGGCAGCGCGGTTGGAAAATCCACGAGGATCTTGCGGCGCCCGCTTCGTCATCTCAGTGAACGCATCCACCGCACCCGGCCAGTCAGCCTCCTGGAACTTCTGCTGACCCAGTTCGCGCGCCTTCTCAGCTTCAGCAGGGTCGATGTAGGATTCCTTTTCGGCCTTGCTCTTAGCCTTCTCGGCATTCCGGAGCTTCGTCAGAGCATCAGGGGTGCGGTGCTCAGTGAGCGATTTGTTGTAAAACTCGATGGCCTGGGTGAGATCACCGAGCTTCTCATAAGCAGTTCCGATACGTGCGAACGACCTGTAGTGTTGAACCGCGTTAGAAACATTTAACGAGATGTAGGTGACTTTTCGGTACTTACTTGGCAAGCACCTTAAAGTCCGCACGGTGTTCACGACCCTCCTCGATTGCCTTCTGGCAGACCTCAATGGCGCCTTGGTAGTCGCCCTTCTCAAACTTGGCCGCACCGATGTTGTTCAGGTATGTGACGTCCTTGTTCGCTTCCCAAGCCTTCTCGTAGTGCTCAATAGCCTCATCGAACTGTCGCTTCTTGTAAAAGTCGTTACCAATCTTCTTCTCAGCATCACCGGCTTCTTGTGCCTTCTTCTTAGCTAGGGTCTCCTCGTCTTCCGGTTCCGGCTCGGGTTCGGGTTCGGGCTCCTTCTTCGGAGCGGGCTTGGGTGCCTCCTGCTGAGCCTCTGGTGCAGCACTCTCAGGAGGAGCGCCAAAGTTCATGTCAATCCCCAAAAGCACACTCATAACTTGCAAGAAGCGAGGGTCCTGGATCTCCTGTCCAACGCTGTTGGGGTTCTCCTTAACACGCTGCAGCTTCGCCATGAACTCGCCGTCCGCGAGGAGGGGGGATGTCTTGGGGTTGTTGGCCAACTTCTGGAACAGCTGAGGGTCGTTGAAGATTCCACCAAGACCTCCTGACGGGTCAGCATCGCCTCCCTTCACTTCGGCGTCAATGGCTCTCTTCACGGCGGCAAAGCCAGACTTGGCCTGGTCGTTCCCGGGCTCGAGGTTGAGGGCCTCTTCGTAAGCATCGTGGGCAGCCACTGTTTCCATTAGCAACCCATACCCACTTTATCTTGTGTCGTATCAATCATCCATCACTTACGGAGGTCTCCTTGGCCACGAAGGGCAGCACCCTTACGCACCCAACCTTTGGACCAATCGGGCTTCAACTCAGTTGCCTTGTTCGCATCGTCGAGGGCACTCTGGTAGTCACCCTGGGCGGAATATACGGCAGAACGGTTCGAATAGAGGATGTGGTTGCTAGCTTCGATCGCAATAGCCTGAGAGAATTTGTCGCTGCAGTCATGTCAGTGCACCAGCTCTTGTTATGCAAAACCGTCATAGCGCGGGGTAGATTCATACATAGCAGTAGAGTAGTCTTTAGCAGAGAAGGCTTTGTTGCCCTCGGCCTTCAACGCGTCAGCCATGGTGCAGATATGGGTATCAAGATGGAAATGCTAAGTTGAAATCAAATGTCTTCTTGCAATCTGGACCGGGGGAAGCTGCGTTCATAATCTCTGACGGGCTGATCTTCTCGAAATTTCCGGCACTTACTTTGTGCCTCAGGCAGAAGTACCTTAGTATTTTCAGGCATAAAGGCAGGAAAGCTTTTCTTTCACGCTAAGCCCTTTTAGGCCTCCCCGCTGAAAAACATCGCCGCCTTTTCTCACTCTCTTTCGCTGTGTCATTTTTCGTTCATTATACTTTTTCGAGTTTATTTAGTGGTCGCAACTTGTCGCAGGTGATGGACTACTGAATATGCTATTCCATAAGCCTTTCCGGTGATTTTACGCAGCTCTCTCCTCCTTTGTCCTCTCGCCGGCGACCTCCATCATATCGACCTCAAAATGTCCGTGACGGAGCTCGCCTCCAAGCTCTACGATGCCTGTCTGAGCAATTTCTCGTCTGACCATCTCTTCTACCAGCAAGATCTGCTAGGTCTGGGTATTGTGCCGAAAAATGACCTACCACTTCTGTTACAATGCACCCAGTCGCTGGTGGACCAAAAATTGTTCCGTCTGCTCGCTGGTAAAAATGATCGGCTCGCATGGAAGCTCATCTCTCGCGAAGATGCGGATAAGTATGTCTTCTGTTCTCTGGTCTTTGGATATTTAAATACTAATCGCTACTATATAGACTGCAGAACCTGAGCCCCGACGAAAGTCTGGTGTATAATGTGATTCATTCGACTGGCCGCTCAGGAATCTGGGTCCGCGCTATCCAGACCCGCACCAACCTACACAAGTCCATTCTCGACCGTTGCCTCAAGTCGCTCGAAGGCAAGAATTATATCAAAAGCGTTCACAATGTTAAATTCCCCAGTCGCAAAATGTACATGCTCGCGGGCCTGGCCCCGAGCGAGGACGTAACCGGAGGCGCTTGGTTCACGGACGGAGTGCTGGACGCGAACTTCATCAACAGCGTTGCGGGTTACATTGAGTACACTGTGAGTCGCAAGAGTTGGTACGAGGTGCCCAGCCCCGATGGGCCGGGGAAGAAGCGTCTCAAGACCGGGGCCGGCAGCGTGGCTGTGAAGCAGGAGTCGGGTGAAAAGCAATATCTTCCGTTTCCCGCTGGATATCAAGGATATCCAACTGTCAGCATGATCACGGCCGCCGTGAATGAGAGTGGTATCACGCCCGTGCGACTGGGCGAGGAGAGTATCGTACAACTCCTCCAAATGCTGTGTTTTGACAACAAGTTGATCGCGCTGAGCAACGGCGAGGTCTACAAATCCGTCAAGCACCCAGAGGCAGTCAAAGCCGCACAAGCACGGAAACCAGGGGGTGACGATGCAGATGAGGTAGACTACCTGGTCAAGAACGGCATGACAGAAGCGCCGTGCGGCCAGTGCCCTGTGTTCAGACTATGCGCTCCTGGCGGAGCCGTCAGCCCAGAGACGTGCGAGTACTTCGACCCGTGGCTCGAAAAGGCGCTTGGTTTTTGATTTGTCGATCACATATCGACCGGGCTGTCACTCTTTTCCATAAACCCGGTGATTTCCGGGTCTTGCTTCTTTCTATGCTTTGCTTATAATCAGTTGGCTGGGAAGATCACCCTCTTTGCATAGCGTTGGCGTTTTATTTAAAAAGTTCTATTTGGCATTGGCAAGGTTGAGATCTCATGAGGAGATTGTATCTATAGCTGTATCTAACAAAATCTTAAGAGAATAAATGATCCTGATCTATATAAAGTATATCTTGAATAAATAAGAAGTGGTAACCAAGTGGCCACGGTCAATGAATTGAAAAAAAGCAATGGGTATATGTACAGTACAAGCGATGCGCCAAACCAACGAAACAACTAAGCAGGGAAAACTACTTCCCCAAAGTAGCCCTACACTCATCACAATACCACGTCCCAACCGGCTCCCTTGTCAACCCCACACATTTCCAATGAAACCACTCATATGGACAATTATCATTATCACAAGCAACCATATCCCCATGGCTAACGCTGCGACAAGTGCAATAAACTTTCGTATCCTCGTTTCCCTCATCCTCGTCGTCATCATCAAGGTCATTCCCCGCACTCGCATTCTCCGAGTCAGACATATCCGCGTCACTCAGCATCGAGTCATCCTCGTCATCGTCTCCGCCGGCAGAGGGGGATTTCTTCATGCCGATTCGGATCCGGGATGCGCTTGAGGATCGCTTTGAGGCTTTGCCCATTGATTTTATTTTCTTAAGTTGTTGGTGAGGGGCGACTTTCTTTGTCAGGGCTTTTCGGGTTACCCCTACTGTACGTGGGCCGGCACTGCCGGCGCGGCTGGTGCTCGGGGTTCCTGCTCTGGGGGTCCCGGGGCCTAGGGATGATTGGCGGAGGTTAGAGGATGTGGTGGGGAGGGTGTTGAGTGACGGGTTTAGGCGGCGTCGCTTGCTGTCCACTGCGCCGGCGGATGATTCTCGTTGCTGTCGTTGTTGAAAATGTGAAGTCGCGGTTGCGGCGGGCGTTGCTGGAGCGGAGCTTCGCGCACCAATTTGAGAGTTTAGAGCGGCTAGACCCCCTGGCCGGGCAAGAGACTGACTAAGTCTCTGAGTAGCGCCTAATACTGCGTTTGCGTTTCCCGACGTAGGATTGAGAGGAGCGGCATAGGAACCCGTTGAGTCCGCCGGGGTATCCGGAAAGAAGATCTTGGGCGGATCCCGATATTGGTCTTTATTGCTGTTGAAGAGAGAAGGGATAGGAGGGTCATTAGACAAGACTCCATCATTCTGTAAATCCCGGATTTTGATATCCAGTTTCTTAATCTGTCGATCCAATAGAACGCACGCTTTCTCGCTTAGTTGAATCTTCTCCTCCTGAAGTTGCTGGGACCTATCGAAGTTCTGCAGAATAATCTTCCCGTATTGTTCTTCCTTGGGATTCGGCGCAAGACTACCGTTCAACTTGATGAATTTCTGTAAACTACCATCTCGGGTATTGATTGCTGTGCGGGCGTCCTGGATAGTCTTATCCTTGGCCTGTATTTCTTCCATCAGGTGGTTGATCTCCGCTGGCAGGTTCGCCACGTCGTGGACGAACTGCTCCAGCACCGATGCGCAGTCTTCTGCGCCGTGTGACATTTTCTCTTGAATATTTCAGTTTGCGTTGATCATAGAATAAATGCGTTGCGCCTTTCTTAATTTCGATCGACCGTATTCAGTCTCTTGGACCACTCTTATCGGTGCTCTTGATTCAACACAATATGGGTCCTTCTTCGCAATCTGCTGCTTAATTTTGCTAACGCTGACTGGCGATGGTGACGATATCATGGAGCTGAAAAGGGAAAGTTGAAGAACTGAAGACGCGATGCGGAGGAACAGGATTGCTGCAAGTCACGTGAAGCACCGCCACATATCCATCAGCCACATAACTAGCCACTGATAAGCTTCAGCTGAACAAGCACGGGTCTCAGCTGGATGCACTTCAGCTGAGCTTCAGCTGAAGCTGAAGCCAGTGACTAGAAGAAAATTGAGTAGTATATAAGAAATAATAAGGAATCAAGCGTAAACATTTGTTTAAAGATTCCCTATCAATTGGACTCTTGACGTTCAATGACATTCACTGCAAACGTTGCAAACGGAGGATATCTATAAATGATCCCCTCAATCGGTCTTTGCCTTTTCCCCCACTCTCTTCAATTCTCTTCCCGCAATCCCAAAGGTTTCGTTTAGTGACAGTGACGAAGCGACAGAGAAATTTGGATTGACGACCCGATTGACGCCATACAAAACCAGATGATCATGAGCGAGGAACAGCTTCCGGAGGGAGTATTCTCCCTCCTGGACACTGATCTCTACAAGTTGACGATGCAGTGTGCCATTCTCAAGTACTTTCCTGATGTTTGTGAGTCACTAGGCTCTAGGAATATGGTTGTTTCACCATACTGATGTTACTCAGATGTGACTTACGGGTTCACAAATCGTACCCCGCGGATGAAATTCACGCGAAGCGCATACAAATGGCTCTTGCAACAGATGGACAGTATGTCAATGCATCTAATCGCGGGAGCCTCGGATTGCTAATAGTGCATTCGTTCTGTAGAAATCGCAAACATTCGCGTCTCGCCGGATGAAATTGAATTCCTGAGAAAGCGATGTCCCTACTTCAATGACGCATACCTGCAGTTCTTGACGACGTTCAAGCTTACCCCCTCCGAGCAAATCGATATCACCTGGACACCCGTGAACGACACCGGTAGCGATGAAGATGTCGGTAGCATCGAATATCTCATCAAAGGCCGTTGGGTCGACACAATACTCTACGAGATCCCGCTGCTTGCGCTGACCAGTCAAGCATACTTTATGTTCTGCGATAAGGATTGGGACTACACTGGTCAGGAGGACAAGGCTTTCCGGAAAGGATGTGCACTGCTTGAACACGGCTGTGTTTTCTCGGAGTTTGGTTCGCGACGTCGACGGGACTATCACACTCAGGACTTGGTCATGAAAGGACTTTGCGCGGCTGCGGAAGAGAGCCGGAAAAAGGGCTGGAAAGGAGTCTTTACGGGGTCGAGTAACGTCCACTTTGCGATGAAGTATGACGTGGATCCCGTTGGCACTGTTGCCCATGAGTGGTACATGACGATTGCTGCTATCACTGATGACTATGAAAACGCCAACGAGATAGCATTGAGATATTGGCTCGGATGCTTCGGTGAGGGGGTAAGTTCCATTTGTATTCCTCTGCCTCAGCGACAAACTGACAAAACTAGGTCCTTGGAATCGCATTAACAGACACATTTGGCACACCAGCCTTCCTCGACGCCTTCTCCAAGCCAATACCCGAATACACCAGCGCAGGAGTCGGAGCCGTCAGCACAAGCGCATCCGGAGCCGGCACCACAGCGCAATCCAACATCCAAAGCGAGGCACAAACTACACCGCCTATCACAGCACCAATCCACGGAAAGAGCGGCGAGCACGAAAAGAAGACATACGCGGATGTTTACACTGGTGTTCGCCAGGACTCTGGCGACCCCGCGTACTTTGTGAAGATGGTCCGTGACTTCTACGACGGACATGGCATCACAGGCCAGAAGGTCATTGTCTTCTCGGACTCGCTCAACATCGAAAATTGTTTAGAGTACAAGGTCATTGCGGAGGAAGCGAACTTCAAACCTGTTTTCGGGGTCGGGACTTTCTTTACCAGTAAGCCTCATCCCGTCTACGCATTCCAAATCAAGCTAATATGTTCCAGACGACTTCATCAACAAAGCAAACGACGAAAAATCCAAACCCCTCAACATCGTCATCAAAATCGCCACCGCAAACGGCCGCCCCGCCGTCAAGCTCAGCGACAACATGGGCAAGAACACCGGCGACAAGGACACCGTCCAGCACGTCAAGCAGAAGCTCAGATACGTCGAGCATACCTGGGAGCAAGGTGATGAAGCTAACAGGTGGGCTAAGAAGGGCTAAGCGTATATTCTACGATGCAATGCAATGCATTTCTGTAAATGAATGGACGGTGGCTTTTTTACTATGTATATGGATTTTTTTTTTTTAATGTATCTGTGTATGGATATGGTTCGAGCGAGCAATTACTTGGATGTTTTTGCGATTTTGTTCACGAGATATATCCTTTTGCTTCATTTTTTTGGTTTGGTCTGGGTAAAAATAAAATGACTTGCTTATAGACAACATATTATAACTAACCGTATATATATTTCTTGCCTAAAAGAAGGGTAAAAGAATTACAAAATTCCTAACAATTATATGTACAACCCAGCCGAAGCTAAATATCATGAGAACCTACTGACATAATCCCAAATCTTTATCTAAATCCCCCGTTATATCCCCTGGTGTATGTGTATGTCCCATTCCTGTCACTGTCCCCGACCCAATCCCACTACTCTCATTCTCCGGCGAAAACGGCCACGTATCTCTGCGCTCATTCTCAAAGCCAGAAGCGCCATAACCCGAATCGATGCCTCCGGCCAAAAGCTCTTGTGTCCAGTCTATTCCATACGGATCAGGATCGGTGGGAGAAACGTTTTGGTCGAGGTCTGTGGGAGTGGCGAAGTCGAAGGGGGGATTTGGTAGGTGGAGCGAGAGGAAGTCGGTAGGTGGGGTGTCGAGGTTTAAGTGGTCGAGGTGGTCATTGAAATCGTTGTATGAGTTATTGGGGTCTTTTTGGGTGGGAGTGGGTGTTGGTGCTGTTGGTGAGGGGGAGGGTTTGGTTGCTGTTGTCGAGTGGAGGTCGGAGACGGTACTTTGTTTTTTGTGCTGCTGGCCAATCTCCTTATTTGGTGGATTATCCGGATTCTCTTCGAGTGAATCATTCTTTTGCCCAGAGTCAGAGTTACTGGAACTGTACTGCATGATGCGAAGGAAGGTATTGGCGCTGTCAGATTGCACTTTCACGGCAGCCTCGATGTTGGCCACTTCCATATCCGCCGCTGGATAGATGTCCTTCAAGCCCTGCAGTACTTGAACACATCTTTGGAAGTTATAAAGGCTTGTCTCGCGGACTGTGGGGTTATCTGATTTGGAATTTGTCAGATGTGCAACAGCAGCGGGCAGGATGACAGTCACACCCGATTGGGGCAGAAACCTGGTAAGGTCTAATTGATTCAAACCCTGGACAATGTGCGTTATGCCTAGAGCCGAGTCATGCATCTTTGCGCGTGCGGTGTTCATTAACTCTTGACGCGCTTTCGACTGGTCCGTGTGGAAGTTGGTAGCCCATGGCCGGTATAGCGCGCTGATAGTGGCATGGTAGAGCATCCTCAACATAGCGCTATGGAGTAGTAGCACATCTTCGCCCTCTCTAATGTTGTTCCTGGACTCTGGAATAAACTGAGCATCCTTGGGAAGCCCGTTTAGCCAAGACTCGAGTTTCTGACTACATCGCGCCAGCTCGGACTCGGATGCCAGCCTCGGAACCAAAGTGATGGTAGTCCTGGTAGTTGTCCCAAACTGGCATTGGGAAGGGGCGTATTGAGCGAAAAGCACTCGGCCAATGCACTGGCAGAGCTTAGTCTTCTCGATGAACATAGTAGCCAGGCGTTTCTGGTGCGAAACGTCTTCCAGCTGGCGACAATGAAACATTGCAATGACAGATGGATGGTATGCCTCGAAATCAAAGTCATCAAGTTTCAACAACGGGATGTTACTCGTCCCTTCATTTAGTTGACTGGGGCGCCGTAGTCCCATGGCTATCAAGCGGTCTCGCGAATAGAGGCACCACCAAAGGCGTGTTCTCAGCCGTTTGGTGCTTGGGTCCATGTTAGGAGCAGAGGCTGGATCCTTGTTTAACCCAATGGACTGCGCTTGTGTGTTGCAGACCCCGATCCAATCCCAGATATCTCTTCGGGGGTGGTTGGCGTGGTCTGACCAATATGTCATCAGCAGGAGCGTCTGGATGATCGCGACGCGATCTTCTTCGCAGTCCAGAGAATATAGTAACTGAGGCAAGTTAACAATGGAAGTTATTCAGGCAAAAGGTGACGTACTCTTAATCGTGTATAAAACGCATTCCGCGCGCTTTTCCTTGTTGTATAACCAGCATCATGAAGATGCTTGAAATCGATAAAAGCAGTCGCCACAAACATAACGGCTTGAAACAGCAACAAACTAATATTCCCATTCAGATCATTCTGGGCAATAGAAAATAGAAACTTTTGAAGATTCAACACCGGCATGAAGCTATGCACCCATTTGATATAGCACCGCAACAGTTCATTCCGCAACCCACTCTCCGGTATCGAAAGCGCGCCTCGAATGCGCAAGAACTCTAGGTCCTCTGGTGCCATACGCGACGGCAAGGGTTTCAAAAAGCGCGGTTCATCATCTAAGATAGCTACCAGAGGGTCGAACTCGGGGTCGATCAAGTCCTGTACTGCAGTAACCATGTTTGCTAGCGGTAACGACGGTTGCACCGCTCGATTCCCCAGCGTTCGCCATTCTCGCTCTGTTCTGGAGCTCTGAAGCCACGGCGCGCGAGCGTTGAAATCCAAGCTATGGCTTCTCTTGGTTGGTGGTTGTTCGCCGTCGTCTTCGTGGTATAGACCGGCGTCCAGAGACTTGCGTTTGGCGGCTAGCATCTTGGAGATGGAAGTAGGATGGCCGCTATGGCAGCGGACAGATGGGAGATTTGAACATAAAAGTAGTTTGACGTCCGTCATGTAGATAAAAGTGCGAACTAAGCAGGTGTAGTAGATGGCTGACACCGTTATTCCGGCAGTACCAGAAGGCGGTGTTCGGGACTGGTCTCGCCCCCGCGAATTGGGGGATGGCGACGAAGGTTCATGGCAGTCGTTTACGGGAAGTTGATCTGTTGTGAAGAGATGATAGAGATAGTCTCCATGTTATCCGGATTGGGTGTATAGTGCTATGGGTCATTGGGGATAGCGGATGGGGCATGTGCTGAGTGCGGTGAGTTACGACTTTATCAACGATGCTTGACGGCCCCATTAGCTTGATAGTTACTACGGGCAAGCATCCGATTGGTTTGCTATGCACGATTTAGTGTAAAGAATGTAATGACGACTGGCGCTGTCGGGGTTTGCCATATATATGTGAATGTACCTTCCGGTTGTCTGGTGGATTGGCATAACAGGAAGACTACGCAGCATAGCAATATTGATCTGAATCGCTGAGAACTACTGCCCAAGAGCATGGGATTGCTCTAACTGACATCGGCAATTCAATATTTGCATTGCGACGGACCGGAAGCCTTCTCACGTGTTGTTGGAAAACCAAGAAGCAGCCAGTAAGCTCACAGCCAAGGGAAGCGACGAAGAGCAAGTGTTGGCCACAGTCCAATACATGAATTGAAAACGCAATCTCAATGGCCGTGATACCGCAGGGGCCCCAAGTAAACGCCGTAACAGTTTCATTTCATGAATTTATAGACTGACAAAACCGTCCACATTGAGATCACCCAAGACGCATGAGCTCGTAAAGCAAAATATAATACACGGATTCATTAAAAGAATTCGAAACAGATAGGAGATCGAAGGCCGCATGTTCCTCTTCTTTTTTCGATTTCGCTAATCTCTAATCGTCCGATCCGGTCGTGAAAGATTCATAACATGTCGACCCAAGATATCGGTGACGGGTTTATACACTTGTCATATCAGTAAACAGGAACAGTATTATGAGACTCATGAACGTATGCTAGAAAAGGAACGCAGTGAAAGGTTGGTCGACTTACGGAGGGACAAGCAGCTCGCCGAGGCTGCTGTGGAAGAAAGCGACACCGGCCTATAGAATAGACGTATTAGAGCCCATTCAGCAATGGCCTCAGAGCAACAACTCAAGACACTTATACTTACACCAAAGACCAGGAGGCTTCTGACAATGGTGGCGTTCTCGGACGAGGTGATTTCATCGTAGAGGGTGCCGACGAAGCCCTTCTGAGGGCGACCGGCGCCAGAGACGACAATGCGCTGATTGGGGGCCATGGTTGAATGTGTATATGGAGTAGAAAATAGGCGACGGTAGACAAAGTTGTCAGTGAAGGTTGGTTGAATGCTACTGACGGTCGAGAAATCTTTCGAACCTCTGATGCTTGGCACCGATTGCGTCGTTAGCTTTCCACGGCACCCGTACAAATCTCCGGATCGGCAGCGCGACTAAGCAGTAAAATACACGCGAACACATCTGTTTGTTCTTTTCTGGAGACAATTGTGGTTCGCATCTAGCTTCCAAGCACATCTCTGCTCCTTTTTATTTTGTGACTTAGCGTCCTTTTGTGTACTGGTGGTACATCGACCGAATCAAGTCGGCCTCAGACTGCGGAAGCCGTAATGACGAACGTCGATGAGCTTTTCAAGGTGTGTGAATGCGATTGTTCTTATTTTCAGTCTCTGTCTAACTGTTATAGAAACCTTTGTCGGTAGGAACCGGAAAGCGCAAATTAGAACCGGCCCAAAACCCAAGTATGTCCTGCGACCGACCTACGTTTTCGCTACGATGAGTGCTAATGCGCGCTGGGACAGACGAGCTCTATAAGGCGGCCAAATTAGAATCCAATGGAGATGTGAAGTCAAAAGGAAAAGTGCCCATGGTGGAAGATGAGGAGGAAGACGATGGTGAAGCCGGCCCAGAGCTGCCCCCCAATTTCGAGGAGGACGAACCAGACGATGAAGAGGGACGATTCTTCGGCGGAGGGATGGAGCGTCAGACAGCAGAGGCAATGCAGTATATCGATCAACAGGATGCGGAGGAAGGGCAAGCGGCGGTATGTATGAAGCTGAATCGATGCGCTGGCCTAGTCTCGTACTGACGCTGTCCTAGCCCGAGAAATTCGATTCTGCTTGGGTGCGCCGGTTCGCGCTCAACTTTGAGAGGAAGATATCCAAGAATGCAGAGCTGCGAGGCAAATTTGAAAATGAGCCTCAGAAGTGAGTCGCAATGCACAACACTCTTTTAAGAAAACAGGTGGACTAACTCTCTTTTCCCAGGTTCATGGCGTCCGAGGCTGATCTACATACGGAAATCAAGAACCTGTCCATCCTATCCGAGCACCCAGAGCTGTACGGCGAGTTCTCTAAAATGGGCTGCGTTGGCTCTTTGATCTCGCTGCTATCGCATGAAAACGCGGATATCGCTATAGACGCTATTCAGATCATCAGCGAATTAACGGATGAAGATGTGGAGGCGGAACAAGAGCAATGGGATACCCTAGTTAATGCAATGGTGCGTGACTGGATTCTTATCAGTTGCACTCAGCTGCATAAGTTAACAGCTTGTACAGATGGACGCAGATCTCATAGAACTTTTAAGCCAAAACCTGACCCGGTTCGACGAAACATCCGACATTGATAGGTCAGGAGTGTATTATGTGCTGGGTCAGTGACATGTCATGATTTCATGTGCCAGGCTACATTCCTTTGCTAACCTTGTGACCTAGGTGTGCTCGAGAATCTGGCCTCGCAACAATTCATTGCAGAGAAGATTGGTCAAGATTCGACCATGCTGCCATGGCTCCTATCCCGCGTACATAAGAAAGAGGTACCAGTGACCCAGAACAAACAATACGCTGCTGAAATTCTGGCAATTTTATTGCAGTCATCTTCCAAAAACAGAGAGAAGTTCCTTGGCCTCGATGGCGTGGACACTCTCCTCCAGCTTCTAAGTCAATATCGCAAACGCGATCCTGAAAAGGATTCGGACGAAGAAGAGTACGTAGAGAATCTGTTTGATTGTCTGATTTGTCTTGTCGATGAGGATGCTGGCAAGAACAAATTCTTGGACGCCGAAGGAGTTGAGCTTGCACAGATCATGCTCAAGGAAGGGAAATTCAGCAAGCAACGTGCTCTGAGGGTCTTGGATCATGCGTTAGGCGGAGTGGGTGGCGCACCTGCCTGTGACCGATTGGTGGAAGTAGCGGGTTTGCGCACAGTGTTCGGAATGTTCATGAAGAAAGTACGTTTGGTTTTTCATTACCAATGGCAGAATACGGAGACTAACAGCATACAGCAAGAGAATCAAACTATAGAACACCTCTTAGGCATCTTTGCCTCTCTCCTACGGCTTTTGCCCGGTGGCTCCGCAGCACGCATCCGTACCCTGGCCAAGTTCATGGAGAAGGAATACGAGAAGATTGACAAGCTGATCAAGCTCAGACGGGATTACGCCTCGAGAGTAACACCAGTTGAGCAGGCCATCGAAAAGGAGAAGAAGAGCTTCGACAAAGAAGAACAAGAAATCATGGCATCAGAATGGCTTTCACGACGCTTCGATGCCGGTCTTTTCTCTATACAGCTTATTGATGTCATCCTGGCATGGCTTGTGGCCGAAGATGATGGCGCTAAGCAGAAGGTAGTCTCACTTTTGAAGGACCGTGATGAAGACTTGTCTCTGATCCGAGGAACACTACAAGGTGAGTTATTATTGGTCCAATTGATCTGTACTTTCGCAAACGCTAATTGTTCATAGAGCAAGTTGAGGGACTGTCAGAGGATGAACCTGGGCAAAAAGACCATAAGGAAATGCTTGAAACACTTCTGCAGTTTGTTTGATAACTGAAGGCCAGAAATTTCTTGAGTCCTGTATTATACCACTACATAAAGCCAATAATTTCCATGTTGAATGTAAATTGTCGTCGCAATCCAGTAGAAAAGTCACGTGTTAGCACACTTCCATTCTAGGACTAGCGTGTATCCGGCGGTCGAGGCGCTAGTGGCGGCTCAACAGCGCCCGGAGAAGGACAAGCATCCAGCTCTGCTCCATCCTCACCGTCTCGTTTGGCATGGGATCTGGGATCTTCCGATTCAACTGAGTCCCAGCTTGTTGCTCCGTCGCTAGTGACGCTCTAAGACGTTGTCCTAGCTGGTGAACCCGTCCCTGTCCCAGCACCCGGACGGATCTCGAAAGAGGGATCTTTTCACTGAGCGCGTTGCGCCCTTCTGCGGTCGTTGATTATTTACACCCCACCTTTCGATTTTTTTCATCTCGCATTTCTTTTTATTCTCTATACAATATTTTAGTTGATTCTTCTTTATATCCATCAAAATGGCCGACTACGACGATGCTTACGAGGAGGAGTTCTACGATGATGAGGAGGGAATCACGTCGGAAGACTGCTGGACTGTTATTTCGTCCTTTTTCGACACGAAAGGTCTAGTATCTCAACAGTTGGATTCGTTCGATGAATTCGTCTCGTCGACGATGCAAGAGTTGGTGGAGGAACAAGGCCAAGTTACGCTCGATCAGACGCTTCCGCCCTCCGAAGACGAAATCGACCCCGTCGTTGTCCGTCGCTATGAGCTCAAATTCGGTACCGTGATGCTTTCGAGGCCCTCCGTGACCGAGGGTGATGGTGCAACCACGATTATGTTGCCACAAGAGGCTCGTTTGCGAAACTTGACTTACGCCAGTCCGCTTTACCTCGGAATCACGAAGAGAATTATGGAAGGCCGGGAAAAGGCGGTAGGCGATCGGGATGATGATGAGATGGGAGATGATGATGAGGACAGGAAAGCGCGTGGCACGTTCCTCTCGTGGGAGCAGAAGCATCTTCCTGAGGATCAGGCCAAGGAGGAGACTGTCTTCATCGGAAAGATGCCTATTATGTTGAAGTCCAAGTACTGTATTCTCAAAGACTTGAGTGAACAGGCGCTTTACAACTGGAACGAATGCCCCTACGACTCTGGTGGTTACTTCATCATCAACGGAAGTGAGAAGGTTCTTATCGCACAAGAACGGAGTGCCGGTAACACCGTTCAGGTGTTCAAGAAAGCGCCGCCTAGCCCTACGCCTTACGTTGCTGAAATTCGAAGTGCCGTCGAGAAGGGCTCGCGACTCCTTTCGCAGCTGTCTCTGAAGCTGTTTGCTAAAGGTGACAGCGCCAAGGGTGGATTTGGACCTACCATCAGGTCTACACTGCCCTACGTGAAGGCCGATATTCCAATTGTGGTTGTTTTCAGAGCGCTGGGTGTGGTTTCTGATGAGGATATTCTTAACCACATTTGCTACGACCGCAACGATACACCGATGCTGGAGATGCTGAAGCCGTGTATCGAGGAAGGTTTCGTCATTCAGGACCGTGAAGTCGCACTGGACTTCATTGCCAAGAGAGGATCTACGCAGTCGAGCATGAACCATGACCGCCGTGTCCGGTACGCAAGAGAAATTATGCAGAAGGAGTTCCTTCCCCACATTTCCCAGAACGAAGGAAGTGAAACCCGCAAGGCTTTCTTCTTGGGTTACATGGTGCACAGACTTTTGCAGTGCGCTTTGGGTCGTGCTGATCCTGATGACCGTGACCATTTCGGAAAGAAGCGTCTTGATCTTGCAGGACCACTTTTGGCGAACCTCTTCCGAGTGTTGTTCACCCGTGTCACCCGTGATCTTCAACGGTATGTGCAAAGATGTGTGGAAACCAACCGTGAGATCTACTTGAACATTGGTATCAAGGCTAGCACCTTGACCGGAGGTTTGAAATATGCTTTGGCCACAGGTAACTGGGGTGAACAAAAGAAGGCGGCTAGTGCGAAGGCAGGTGTCTCGCAGGTGCTGAGTCGATACACATATGCTTCTACCTTGTCGCATCTTCGTCGGACAAACACCCCGATTGGTCGCGACGGAAAGATCGCCAAACCGCGACAACTCCACAACACTCACTGGGGTCTGGTGTGTCCAGCAGAAACTCCAGAAGGTCAAGCTTGTGGTCTGGTCAAGAACCTGGCACTTATGTGTTACATTACCGTTGGTACGCCTAGCGAGCCTATTATCGACTTCATGATTCAGCGGAACATGGAAGTTCTCGAAGAGTTCGAACCTCAAGTTACGCCTAATGCCACCAAGGTCTTTGTCAATGGCGTCTGGGTTGGTATTCACCGGGACTCTGCGCATCTGGTGAACACCATGCTTGCTCTGCGTCGACGCAACATGATTTCGCATGAAGTTAGTTTGGTTCGGGATATCCGTGAGCGTGAGTTCAAGATCTTTACCGATGCTGGTCGTGTTTGCCGGCCGCTGTTCGTCATCGACAATGACCCGAAGAGTGATAACAACGGGTCGCTGGTGCTCAACAAGGAGCATATTCGGAAGCTTGAGCAAGACAAGGAATTGCCCCCCGACCTTGACCCCGAAGAGCGCAGGGAACGCTACTTCGGGTGGGATGGTCTTGTGAAGTCGGGAGTTGTGGAATACGTCGATGCAGAAGAAGAAGAGACAATTATGATTTCCATGACACCAGAAGACTTGGAAATTTCGAAACAACTCCAGGCTGGTTATGCCCTTCCTCCGGAAGAAGATCCCAACAAGCGTGTACGGTCGATCCTGAGTCAGAAGGCGCACACATGGACGCACTGCGAGATTCACCCGAGTATGATTCTTGGTGTTTGCGCCAGTATCATTCCGTTCCCCGATCACAACCAGTCGCCCCGTAACACTTACCAAGCAGCAATGGGTAAGCAAGCCATGGGTGTGTTCTTGACCAACTTCGACCAGCGAATGGAAACAATGGCAAATATTCTGTACTACCCACAGAAGCCGTTGGCGACAACACGGTCGATGGAGTTCCTTCGGTTCCGTGAGCTGCCCGCAGGGCAAAATGCTATTGTCGCCATTGCCTGTTACTCGGGATACAACCAGGAAGATTCCGTTATTATGAACCAGAGCAGTATCGATCGTGGTCTTTTCCGCAGTCTTTTCTACCGTACATACACCGACACGGAGAAGATGGTTGGTTTGACGGTTGTTGAGCGGTTTGAGAAGCCCATGCGTACCGATACCCTTGGTATGCGGAAAGGTACATACGACAAAATCGATGACGATGGTATCATCGCCCCCGGCGTTCGTGTTTCCGGAGAAGATATCATCATTGGCAAGACGGCTCCCTTGGCTCCTGAAGCGGAGGAACTCGGTCAAAGGACCAAGTCGCACACCAAGCTTGACGTGTCCACGCCTCTGCGTAGTACGGAAAGCGGTATTGTGGACCAGGTCCTGGTTTCCACTAGCAATGACGACTTGAAGTTCGTCAAGGTCCGTATGAGGACTACTAAGATTCCTCAGATCGGTGACAAGTTCGCGTCTCGTCACGGACAGAAGGGTACGATTGGTATTACCTACCGGCAAGAGGACATGCCGTTCACTCGGGAGGGTGTGGCTCCCGATCTGGTCATCAACCCGCACGCCATCCCATCTCGTATGACCATTGCTCACTTGATCGAGTGTCAACTCAGTAAGGTCTCTGCACTACGTGGATTCGAAGGTGATGCGACACCTTTCACCGATGTCACAGTCGACTCGGTCTCGCGGCTGCTACGTGAGCACGGTTACCAATCGCGTGGATTCGAAGTGATGTACAACGGCCATACGGGCCGCAAACTGGTTGCGCAAGTGTTCCTGGGCCCGACATACTACCAGCGTCTGCGACACATGGTCGACGACAAGATCCACGCGCGTGCCCGCGGACCCACCCAGATCCTGACACGACAGCCGGTTGAAGGTCGTGCCCGTGATGGTGGATTGCGTTTCGGAGAAATGGAGCGTGACTGTATGATTGCTCACGGAGCTAGTTCGTTCTTGAAGGAGCGTCTGTTTGATGTGTCGGATCCGTTCCGTGTGCACATTTGCGACGACTGTGGATTGATGACTCCTGTTGCGTAAGTTTTCCCTTCTACACTCCCGTGGACAATGAACTGACAGCTGCAGAAAACTAAAAAAAGGATTGTTCGAATGCCGACTGTGCAACAACAAGCACCGAATCTCGCAGGTGCATATTCCGTATGCGGCCAAGCTTCTCTTCCAAGAGCTGGCGTCGATGAACATTACCGCTCGAATGTTCACCAACCGCTCGGGGGTGTCGGTGCGGTGATTTCTTTCTTCCCCACATTCACCATAATCATGATAATTTCGCACATGTTAATTTGCTTTTGCGGCGTCCAGCGGGTTGCAAGATGGATTGTTAGTTTTTTCTTCTACGCTATTACATACATTACAGCAAGCAATTGGGGAAGAAAATAGCCAGCATGTTAGGGATTGGGCCTGGACTTGGTGTTTGATCTTCTTTTTTTTGCCATATTGTATCTTTTCTTGTCTCCGACCCCTCTCGATGTAAAATAAGCACACGATGCAATGCACCTATGCACGTTATGCATGTTCTTCAACAAGTAGAGCCAACCAGAGTCCTGGATTTACCGCCAGACAGGTAAGAACCACAGTGGTAACCCTACGACAAGCTCTTATTGGGGGATCTGAGTGCAGACAATGGACTTATTCCACCAATAAAGAAGCATAAATACCCGCCGAGCACCTGTCGAACCCTCCATCACCAGCGGGGCAGCCCATTAAAGCCCTCTCATTTGTTGAACGCTCTCCACTTCCCGAGTGTTGCCCAGAATAGCATCAACGGCAGTACCGTATCGTCACAATACGCATATCGCTGACATGACGGGCGCCTCTTAAAGACAGCCGCAACCTGCATCTCGTTTTCTCTTTTTTCTCTTCTTTTCTTCAGCAAGTTTTGTTCTTCTTCTTTTTTCGAGTTGCCCTTAGTTTGGAGTATCCTGGTGCACTGGCTGCATCGGGCTTTTTTTCTTGTTTACTTACTATATTCTAATATCCAAGATCATTTCCCATATCAACCAAAAATCCTCATACATTACTTCCCCCAGAGCTGTGCTCATTGCCCTTTATTTTATTATCGTTTCTCCATTTTATTATACTCTTGACTATACAATTTATTTCCAACTGTCTGACATTTGCGTTGCTGGTCGACGTGTGTTTCTGTTGGTTCAGCTCGATATACTGACTATACATAACTTCTTGCTCGATAATTATATTCGCCTTCTCGCTTCTGGACTGGTTCCATTGACGAGAAGTATTCGTGTCTCTGTTTCATCTCGACTCGGTCTCAATTTACTCGTTGTTCAGCCAATTTGATTGAATCTGCTCTGGTAGCGTTTCAGTCTGCGACGAACGAACCCTAACACGGCACGAATTTATCACCACTTCCAGCTTTATAATATAATTCTAGTGAAACCCTTTTGAATTTACGAAAAACAAAAAAGTTATAAAACAAAATGGCCGCCGTTCAGCTCAAGTTTAACCTCCGCACTTCGCCTAACGTCAAGACCGTCCACTTGGTCGGTTCGTGGGACCACTACGATCGCCAGATACCTCTTTCCAGGGATTCGTCCAAGCCTGGTGCGTGGGTGGGCAAGTTCCGGTTTCAGACGTCGATGCTCAAGTTGGGTGGGAGATACTGGTACTACGTGAGTTACCACAGAACAAATTTGTATGAAGCGGGATGCTAATGCCGGACAGTACATCATGGATGGCTACCACGTCTCCCACGACCCTGCCGTCGAATACACCGTCGAGCCCACTACCGGCCGCAAGCTCAACATCCTCGATGTCCCCTCCGGCAAGGCCGCCCCCTCAGTCCCCAAAACCCGCCGGGAATCGGACGACATCGCCAAGGGCCGTGCCCTCTCCCCGTCGCGCATCCACCACCCAAAGCCCTCCAAGCCCTACGCCTCGCGCCAGCTCCGCGAAGCAGACTTTGCTCCCACCATGGATGATCTCACCCGCCGCTTCGCGGGCTCCCGCATGTCCGACGAGTACTCCCCGTACTCCTCCTACTCGTCGCACTCCTTCTCCAACAGCCCGCCCAGTTCCGCTGGTTCGTCGCTGTCATCCCGCTCCTCCCGCTCCTCGGGTAGCACCTCTCCTTCTTCGCTATCGTCAATGAGTGACCCGCCCACGCCTACCTGCCACTGCGAGCGGTATGGAATCACTCGCAAGGGAGATCGGGTCAAGCTTGACTGCGGTGGCAGCCGGTGCGGATACGTGACGGAGTCGAGCGAGGCTAGCTGCTCAGAGTCAGATAGCGATGAGGAGTACCGCCAGGCCAAGGCTGCTGTGCGCCGTCAGGGAATTGTCGTGAGGAGGTAATCGAGTGCACATTGTTTTCCCTTGTTTCTCAATTACTATTACGATCATTATTGCGGGTGGCCCGTGGACAAGCGTCTAGTGCACGTGGCAGTCGCAGCCCAGCCCGGCCGGCTTGACTATATTTGAGCCGTTATGGCCACCAACAGTTTCGCATGATTACATGCCCAGTCACTCCTTTGACTGACAGGTGGCAGTCACCTGCACGACCATTTTACAACCGAAAAAAGAAAAAAAAAAAAGCAAAAAAGACCGGAGCGTGTCTCACACTGCCGTGGCCATGAAACGAGCCGGACTCGCTTCTGGTGTGGTATTGATGAAGCACGAGTCAGGTCGGGGACGGAAGGAAATGAAGATGAGGGGATGTGGACGTGGATGGATACGTGGAGATGGAAATGGAAATGAAGGATGAGCATGAAACGAATGAAACGAAATCAAATAAAGGAATGACGACAAGACCATTCTGTTCATTGGACATCGGTTCTGATATCAATATCGATATCAATACCAACACCGTGGATATGCCAGATGGATAATGTACTTACATATAAACGAAGATATGTGACAATGACAACGATCTCTCCGGGAATGGTGTACTCTGTACCCGTCTCTGTAACTAGACCTGGTCGGATCCTGATGTTACGAATGAAATTAGACCATCATGCACATTACCGTAACCCTATTCTCTTCCACGACTACTTGCCACGCAACACCTCCATAACACCATAACTAGATTATAATACCTCCGATATCACCCACCCCTCTCCAACCCTCTAACCAAATCCGCAACAACCCCCTCCGAGAATCGCCACAGCAGACTCGAGTCCGGCACATGAAAAGCCCCCCCAGTCCACCACGTCCCCCTCTCCCCCTGAAACTTAGCAAGTTTTTTATAGAATCCGTCCTTTATCGCCTCAGGCGACGCGTACGGATAAAACGGTGAATGATCCGCGAACCTAACCACCGCCGACTTTTCTTCTACACCACTACCAGTACCAGGATCTGTACCAGTAGCAATGATTAGACCTGCTCTTCGCAGACGAGCTAGATCAGTGAATATATTTCGTTTGACGATATCTTCAGATAGTGGTGTGGCAGCGCCGTATTCGATTTGGTAGAGATCGGGAATGGGCGTTTTGTGGATGTTCCAGATTGCAGGTAATTTTGGAAGATTAAAGGGGCTGTTTGTTGGGGATTTGTTTTCGAGGAGGGTTATATTGTTATTTCTGTCCTGCTGGAAGGACAAGAACGGGAGGAAGCCCGGGATGTGGATTAGAGTGGAGTAATACCCTATTTGCGAGAAATTGGCGAAAAGAGCTGTTTCTTCGGGTGTTAAGTCTAAGCCTGTACCTTTTAAGGTGTTGAGGGTCGGTGGGATGGTGATAAGGAGACGTTTTGCGTGGAGGAGTTGGGTGCCTGTTGGTGTTTGTAGACATATCTGCACTTTGTTCTCGTTTCGTTGGATGGCGAGGGCTTTGCTTGAGAGAAACACGCTTTCTCCTAGTAGTTTCTGTGCCTTGTTGTAGATCTCCTGGTTATTCTTATGTGCAGTATACAGGAACCGATTGCGGTATACATGCGCGCCGTAGTGCTTCATCACGTAGAGCGTCGGCACACTAGCCAGATCCCCCATCCCAGTCGAAAGCGGCAACACAGCGTGTTCTATCCCGTATTTCCTCGCAAACTCCGTAAATGGGAGTACCAAATCCTCCGGAGCGGGCTCAGAGAGCAAAAACCCCTCCTCAAGCTCTGGATATCTCCCCAAAAGCTCTCTATACACCTGTATCGATCTCACAGTCTCATTCCCCTCCTCCTCACTCGGCCCATCTAATATCCTCCCGTTCTGGATATCAATATACCTGGATCCCCCACCCCCACTCCCACCCCCCGTTCCAGACCGTGTATACGGAATCCCCAAGGACTCGAGAAACTCAGGTGCTCCAGGGACGTCTGTGTATTGGTTTACGCCGTATTCGACTGTTAAGCCTGTAGGTGGGTCGTGGTAAGTGTTTACCTGGCCGCCTAGTTTTGATTTAGCTTCAATGAGGGCGAGGGTGTGATTTGCGTGGTTGTTGTGGAGGCGTAGGGCGGAGTAGGTTCCTGAGGCGCCGCCGCCGAGGATTGCTATGTCGACGTTTATTGGAGATGAGTTAATGGTGTTGGGGCATTGGAATGAGGGTGCAGCTGAGAGGGTGAGGGAGTTTGAGGTGAGGGTTGAGTTTAGGAGGAGGGAGGTGGTTAGTGGTACGGGGGTTTTCATGTTGGGTGAGTGCACGGTAATGAAGGGAAGAGGTTTTTCGTTGGGCGTAGCCCTATGTTATACTACATATTTCCTACGAATCTGAATATGTCGGTCAATTTCGGTGTACACGCATACCAGTTTCATGCCATGATTTGGACTGGGTTCGGTACAGCTTTAGCCTCGCGCCTGGTGAATGAATAGCCAATACTGTATGTGCCTGTACTACTAGATATTAAGAGTGCAACCTCAACCAGCTGCGGGGTACTAGGATATTTTAGCATATAGCAAGGCATTTACTAGTGCTGTAAGACTTCATATGTATAGTGTAGCATGACTTTTGTTCTATTGATATTGGCTTCTAATTGTACGATGCGAGTACTACGCTACAGGCCTAGTGTACTCGTACATACGTGAGGCCAGATCCAGATGGCTGTACTCGTTTTCGGCATCTTATCTTACGTTCTAGGTACATATTCTCGCTGTACCACGTAGGTAGATTTGGTAAAACAAATAGTAGACAAAAATTCAGATGAAATTGACTCGAGCCTCCTAACTAACAGATCCCCAACCCATACCAACATCCCTATCCCAAACTATGCAAGCTAACAATAAAAAAAATAATAAAGAGCATACAGACGGACAAACATTGGCATGAGAAATTCTTCATGAATCCACTACTGCTCCTGGGCACCACTCTCCTCAACCTGCGCAAGCATCTTCTTCTTACCATTATTCCACACAACAAAAACAACATCGGCATCGGCGTCATCACGCTTCTGGTGTGCCACAGCGCCTTCGCTTACTTCAAGCTTCTTGTCGCCATTGTTCCAGATGACGAATACGACGTCAGAATCGGCATCATCGCGCTTCACGATCTCATTCTCTTGGAACTTCTTGTTGCCGTTGTTCCAGATGACAAAGACAACGTCGGCGTCGTTTTCCTCGCGCTTTTGGATAGAGCTTGAGGAGCCCACAATGATTGCTTTCTGTAGTTATAATAGCTGTAGTTAGTGGTTGTATTATCCTTTGGGAGATACGAAAGGCTGGACTTACCTTTGCGACGATGGGAGCACAAGCAGCCAGGGAGGCAAAGGCAACAATGAAAGAAGTTGCGATCTTCATTCTGAATGATTGGGTTTGCAAGAATGTAGCTCTGGGTGAATTGCACAGGAACAGACGAGTCTTGGAGTCGTGATGGGTCCAAATCCAAGGTTGGATTGGGGACAGTCAGATATATTTATGTCAATTCGGGCCGTCTTATGGTATCTCCTGTTCCGACATCGTTCCCTTTTTAAACGGGGCTGCAGAATGGACAGATCCCAGTACCCTGATCGACCTATTTACCCGAGTAGCATTGCACCGTATAACAAGAACATTACTCTGTGCTAGTAGACTTGGATTTCGTGCGTACAGAGTGCTACCCCATGGTATAGCCATTGAGCTCTCATGTCGCACGATGCCTCTTCAGGTAGCCACAAGATTTCTCAAGCTACGATCCAGCTGCATCAGGTTGGTTTCTCCTCATCTGCGCATTTTCAGCGGGCTTGAGGTGTGCTGCTTTTGTTGGATGGGGCGATATAGCCGGAGATTTTTATCGCCGGTAGATGGCGATGGATGGATGTACACCTTGCTCTTGGAGAGGAGTATCCTGGCTCTTCTCGATACTAAATGGGCAATCGTATTGTATTTGCTGTTCGACATCGACCCTGAATGGTTCTGCGACGCCTGTTTCTCGCATCAGCATCATAACTCTATCACAAGGACACTTGCACTGGGCTGGCTTTTGATATCAAGCACTCTGTGGACAGGATAACGACTCACACGCGGCCATGTCTTTTCACGCTTGTGATGGTGATGGTTATGCTGATAGGAAGAATTCAACAGAGTCATCTGTTCTCCTGGGGTCTCCCCAAAGCAACCCAGATGAATCAGATTACAAACTACGACAATGTCCAGTGTTGATGATAGTTATTGTCGTGATTGAGACGTTAATTTTGGTCATTCTTGGCTCCGGGATCGTATATCTGCTTTCAAAATCATCGTCTCAATTTCCTCCAAACGCGGTCTTTTGTATGCGGCCGATGTCCCCCACTCTGGACCTGTACTGACAATTGACAATTCCTAGCGCCGGCGCAACATACAATCCGCTACAAGAACATTGTCTTTTCACCCAGTTTCAAACCGCACTTGACCAGATACCAAGGCCCTCCATCCCCCGAAACAGACGACGCATGGCGTGAGCTCTACAATTGTAAGGAAGCTAGTCCCAGATTTTGACGAACTGCTTTTTCTAACACACAACAGACCCTATTTCCAAGATTAATCGAAAAGACGCCGCAAAACTCACAAACCGCACCGTACCCATCCCAGGAGACCCAGACCACTATGCCGTTTCAATCGACGTCTTCCACCAACTCCACTGCTTGGTGCTTCACCCCAACCCCCTGTCCTGTATCAAGATACTGGCGCTGATTGATAATTGTTTGTAGCAAATGCTCCGCAAAAGAGCCTGGTACGCCGAAGGATACGAATTCGACCGCGACATGATGAACATCGACCATATCGACCATTGCATCGATAGTATTCGGCAGAGTCTTATGTGTTCGGCTGATGTTACTCCTCTTACATGGGCTTGGGATGACGAGGATCAGAGGCTAGAGCCCGTCGCTGCGATCACGCACACTTGTAGGGACTTTGGTGCGGTTAGGGAGTGGGCGAGGGAGAATATCGGGAGGGAGTTTGATACTAGTGTGCATGTTGAGCCGGATATTTGATATTGGGATGTATATCATGTGTCGGTATTGAAATATAGCATTTGTGTTCATAATATCTTTGAATGTACTAGTGTCTATTGTCTAGATCATCTGTCATGAGTTGATGTGGGCTCGGAAAGTCCGTGTGCAGTCGGAGATCCCGGACATATATAACCGCATCCAGCCATCACCAACGACCAACATAACAACAGCTAAAGCACTACGTCTAAACAACCGCAAAATGCCGCTCATAGCAACCTACAAACAAACTTCTTCCACCAAAATCACAACCGACATCTACCTCCCTGCACCAACTTCCTCTCCATGCCCCGTCCGTGCGTACCCCCCAATCCACACATATCCCCACCTGCTAACCAGAATTCACAGTGATAAACATTCACGGCGGTGCCTTCATGCTAGGCGATTCGCGCATGATTTCAATTCCCCAAGTAAATGACTGTCTGTCACGTGGCTGGATCGTCGTTGTCCCGAATCACCGGCTGTGCCCCCAGGTGAATATCCGGGACGGTCCGCTGCGTGACGTGAGAGATTGTCTGGAGTGGGTGTATGCAGATGATGGATTAGATAGGTTTCTATGTTCGAGCGAGGAAGGGAAGAGGTATGTTGTTGATAGGGAGAAGGTTATGGCGTTTGGAACGTCGAGTGGAGGGATGTTGGCTTGTGGATTGGTAGGCCCGTTCTATCTAACATCCGGATATAAGAAGATACTAACAAAAGCAGGGATACGACGTCCCCCGTCCACCACAGGCAATCCTAAACTTCTACGGCGCAGTCCACTTCACCCACTCATGCTGGACACAACCCATCCCCGCAATCCAATTCAGACTCCCACCAAATCTCCCATTTTCATTCCTTGAACAAGTCTACACTCAAGCACCCATCCCAACCAGCAGCAACGTATCCCTAGAAGGCCAAACTGAAACCGGCCAAAGCGCAGGCCCCGATTTCTCCCGCCCCCGCGACGCCTTCGCCTTTACGCAGATCGCCAACGGCACCGTGATCCAGGCGTGTTGTCCAGACCCTGATGTGCGGAGAGAAATCGACCCCGTTTGCAGGGCAAACAAAGAGTTTCCACCGACGTTCGTCGTGCACGGGCTCGAGGATAAGATGGTTTCGATCGAGGTGAGTCGGGAGTTAGTACGGGTGCTTAAAGAGGCCGGGGTGGAGTGTGGGATGGTTGAGGTACCTGGGGAGGGACATACGTTTGCTATGGCAATGGAGGTTGGAGGGAGGACTTGGGGGTTGCAGAGGGAGGGGTTTGATTTTCTCGAGAGAGTTATTTCTTCTTGATTGAGCCGTGGCTTGTTACGGATACCGAAATGTCAATAGACAACACCAACGCCAACAACAACAGTGAGCGTCCAGCGCTTCATTCAAGTTCCACCATCCATCCAACGCTTTCATAGCACCTGACGATAACAACGATTACCGGTCACATCGCCGACTCATCGAGTGCCTCGAACAAACGTATCCCACCAGCACCGTCTTCTCTTCGACCTCGTGATGGCCGTATCTCTCGCACGGGTCAACTGCATGCTCGAAGTAGAGGCATTTGCAGACGGCGTATCGCTCGATTACTTTGTAGCACATGATGCTTGCTTCAGTGATTGTTGATGGAGATGGACTGCTAAAGGTTAGCACACTTCGTTTCACTTCATGAGCAAACACTGGGCGATATACAATCAAGAAGAAAAAAACGAAAAGATTGACAACCCGACAGGAAGAGAAATCGAGTCATCCGTTCATTTATAGCCAGATCAGACAAACCAGACAGACACGACAACAGAAACCCAGATAAAATCCGAAGATCCGAACAAGCATGCATATGTCTGACAATCCGTCAATCACTCAACAACACAGCAAAAAGCAAAAGCAAGCAATGCCAATAGTTCTGCAGCAAACAATCGTCAGCGGAAATTCCATATATCCAGTCATATTAACAGGAAGACATACCCCGGAACCATCGCAGTCAGACAATGTCAGCCAAGCATCAACAGGGGGCACAAATGGAACTGTTTGAACCAAAACTAAACTGATCGAAACATAGTTAGAATATATGGAGAGAATATATGGGATGTGAATCATATATGAAAGAGAAAAAAGTGATGTGCCCCGTGCCCTGACTCCATATCGATCGCAATATACTGGATATATTTAGTCTCTGTAGAAGTGGATAAAAAGTGACACTCATTGCCCGACAAGAACAACTCATACTTTACTGTAAGACAGGACAAGATTCCGTGCGACCTTGGATACAATCACCTATCCTCTACTATATATCATACCTATCCTTGTTATAGCAAATAAATATAGATTTCTACACGGCACAGCATACAGTGGATTTGCAACAAATTCCATAGCATTAGGTAAAAAAGGAAAAAAAAAAAACTGTTCAGCCCTACAACAGCAGCACCTTCCTATTCCAGACACCCGGGCACTTCCCAGCCAATCAAGGGCTTAGATATCTGTCTGCCTATGTCCGGCCCCACCAGTCCCGCTTCTTTGTCAGCTTACGTCTTGCCGAATTGGGAAGTACGCGAGTTGGCCGGTGTCGGCGGTTTGGTCCACTTCCTTCAGCCCTACGGGTGTAGTATTTAGGCTGATTAGACGAGATCAAGATGATGCTATTACTGAGTACAATGCTTAATACAACTGACAGCCGATACCGATGACAATGGTAGAAATTAACCCAGAACACCCAGACTCAATCCCCGTGCAAGTCCTAACCGCAGCATCCGCAGGATATCTTCGCCCCTTGTCTCCTCGCGAAGCCCCTTCCGCCAATCCCATCCGCGCTCGAATGCCCCGTCCTTGTCGCCCGGCCGCGGTACTAACACCCCCGAACTACCAGCCGACGCGAGCTGGGACCCAGATCCAGACTGTGAGCGCGTCCGTGCGGATTCGAGCATGTCGCTGCCGATCAGAGAGAAGTTGCTGGAGGCTGTGGTTGCGGAGACAGATTTCTTGAGGAGGGCGCGTGGTGAGGGAGGGAGGACATAGGAGTCGGAGGCTGTGCGGGAGCCGGAGCCAGTGGTGGTTGAGGTGTGTTTGTAGGCGATTAGGGTGGAGCGGAAGCATTCTTCGCATTGGGCGTAGACGCGGCTGGTTACGGATTCGAGATCCTCAACTGCGGAGAGGATGGTGAGTTGTTGTGAGGGAGTAAGGATTGGGTTGGATTCTATTAGTGTTAGTGAAAGAATTCTTTTGTCGGCAAAATGGCAGACTTACCTCCAACGAAAACCAGGGACTCTCCCAGCAGCGCCAACAATCCATCTACCTGCACTGCAGAGTCACGCTCCGGATCATACAGTCCTCCATAGATACTATCAGCAGCACTGCCAATCACCGCAACCAGGGCCTGGGCCGCCGCCCGTCGTCGCGCCAACGGCTTGAATCGAGGTCGTTGACCTTCCGCCAACGAAACCGCCTCATCGCGCGTCTCGTAGAACCGCCGCAAGGTCGCGTAACCACTAAAGTAAAACTGGAGAATGCTGGCTGCTTCCTCATCCGACCCCGCAATGGCAGAAAGGCAGGTTTTCGGTTCGCGGATCAGTGCCCGCAGCTGCCCGTCTAGCTCTCCAGATGCAGGGTATGCTCGTGATTGAACCAAGCTGTACGAAATGAGCAGGTCAACCACCGATTTAACCTTTCGTCGGCTATGCGCGCGAGCATAGCACACCAATGCAAGACCGTACTCGTCGGACTTTTCGACAGTAAGATCACCATATCGCTAATTCAGTTAGTATTGTCTGCTCATATCAAAAGCAACTATTTGCAAACCCACCTCAGAAACTCTCCGACCTTCACTTTCCAAGCCCAACTCCGAACAGAGCAATACAACCTTATCCATTTGTTCGGCTGTATCAAGCGGCAGCTTGCCCAACAGCTCAGACGTTGTCTTCTGCATTTTCTCGTTATCTTCCAACCGGCTGAGAACCTCCAGCGCTAACTCCCATCCATCTCGAAGACCAATGTCATTCTTGATAGACCGCCGCTCGAATAGTCCAGAAGCGTAAGCATTGAGGACGTCATCTCGGCGAACAGTAGTAGCAGCACTCGTGTCCTGACCGTAAGAAAGGACTATGAGGTCGTTTTCACTCAGACCAGGCAGCTTGCGCGCGCCATCACCGGCATCCATCCATCCACCGGCCGAAGCGACTTCAGCAACAGCGGATGCGATGCAAAGCGACCAAGTTTGAAGCAATCTCAGCACGCCATCCACGTTGCCCTCAAAGACAGATGCCAGTCCGACTTCGAGGCCGCTGACTGTGTTTATCCGGAAACCAGTGGTTGGATCATTTGTCGCGCTGCTAAGAGCCAAGTCAAGTCGGCGCAAGTATGTATCCTCTGGGCTGCTGTCGTCCTCCCCATCCCACCAAGCCGTAAGCCCAACTACGGCCTCGATCCAATCTTGCGACACACCCATGATCGCTCCTGGGTCGCCCAGAATTACACGATAGATCGTCCGCAGATTCTGGTAGATAGTCCATGGGACACGGCTCTCCGCCATGCGCGCAGACTTGGTAAAAGAAAATCCCTGGTCGCCAGTTGTTGGCTTCAATCCAAAATTAACCGCTTGGAATTGGTTTTTCACAACCGGTGGCTCCGGTGAAGTCTCATCTCCTTCGGCGAATTCCTCCAGTTCTGTCACGGCTGCAACCACCCGCCTCCTGTACACTGACCATTCCGTGCCCTTGACGTCCCAGTCTTCATGCTGGACACCTGGACAGCTGTCCAGAACCTGGAGAGCTTTGTTAACGCATTTTTGGATGTTTTGGAGCTGTGCCCCACGGTAACCAGACTGCGGTAGTCCATCCTCAAGTGCAGACCGCGCGTAGTTGAAATCAGCAGAACGCAGAACTGCCGAGGCCTCGGCCAGACGCCCGCGCAGAACGGCAGAGGTAATCGTTTCCCAAAAGTTGGGCGACGCGGTAGGATTGGGTCCAGCTTCCTCCAATACCCGGATATCAGCCGACTGCGAAACATGGTTCGCGTTTAGCCAATCTAGGAGAACCTTTGGGATCGGCGTGAACGTGCTCTCTTCGGGTCCGGCTAGTATGAGACTCTGAGGCGCAAAACGGCCAAAAGGGCCAGGGGGGCTTGTCGTCTTGGTCGGATTGACTGGCGGATGGTGAAGCTGAAGCAACAGAGAACCCAGGAAGCCGGCTTTCACAACGTTCGGGGCTTGCTCGCCACGACCAACACCGAAACCTGCCCCAGAAAATCCATTCCGCTCTGCGTTCGATTTCCACGACCTCGCGAGCGTACTTGATATCTCAGACAGAGAGACGTAGAAGTCCTTTCCCTGTTCCTCAGCCTGTCTCGCTTCGTCATACAGGCGACAGACTTCATCTTCCGTCCTCAAAATAATATCACTATGCTCATCCACGGGCGCAAGCGAAGATCTGGCTGCAAAGTTTCGTATAATAGACGGCAACACAGAGTCTTTCTTCGGAGGCAACGCAGTCTTGCGCACTGGCGATTGGTTCGCCCATAGTTCGTCGAGCTTGGGCCGTTTCGCGTTGGTGGGATTCGAGTAGATCGATTTCCTGTGACCAAGAGCAGTAGTAGGCCGAATTGGCTCCGTGCTCATGGTAGAGTCCATGAAGCCGAGTCCACCCGACTTTTTTCCCTTATCCACGTCCATAGTCTCATCTTCCCACTCCTCATACTCTTCCTCAGGCTCCATCTCTCCATGTCCCTCCTCACTCATCCACGAGGATGTAAAACTATTTGACTGTTCGAAGCTTGTCGATTCATTTAATCGCGAGCCATTGGTCGTGTTAAAAAGCGACTGCGACTGAGCGAGGGGTTTGGCCGGCGCCGGGTCTTTCTTGCGCGGTGGCATGAAATGGTCCGACCCGATTGACGACCCAAAGATACTATCATTTTCGATTCCGGATTTGCCGAAAAGAGACTGAGGTGAGTTCCCGAATTTGGGCGGTGCGGCTCGTGGAATAAAGGAGTTGTTGTTGTTGGCACTTGACGGCGGAGGTCCGGCTGGTGTCGTCGATACGTTGCTCAGAAAGCTGCGCGACTTGTCCGGAGTTGATGGAGAATCCAGGTCGAATGGGTCGTATGACGCTTTGAAGCTCATTTTGGGTCATGCAAATAGGTCAGGGGGAGAGATAAATTTATATGAACCCTGTAAACAGTCATGAAACAACCTCACGAAATCTTTGGGGGGCCCAGCAGCTACCCCAGAGCTTCAGAGACACTGCACCAAATAAGGATGCAGAATAAGGATCGCAACCGATGGCAGCACAGCAGGCGACGGATAATCGCAGGAAGCAACCTCTGTAACTGGAATCGCCCGTCGCCGTCAAGGTTCTTTTCTGGACTGATGCTCTTCAAGCTCGAAAACGCGCCTGGGGCGGATGTCTTGGCGGCAGCGGTGTCACGTGGAGTCATGTGATTGACCTGCCTTGGGCTATATATAACAAAATACTTTGCATACTTCGCATATTCACTTAGACATATGCGTGCGTCGGCTTCTCTGTTTCCTCTCTTTCTCGTGCGCCTTGCTAAACACGCATTCATGCATCATAACCAGTCACGGTCCCTCGTATCTGTGTGATTCATACCCGATGACCATCTTGAGCCTCTTCTGGCCATCCAGCGCGCTTGAGGATTGGCTGAAATAATTGCCCAGAGAGTACGAAAAGCGCGGCTTGCAAGGACTGGCATCGTGTTTGCAGAGCCAAGAATCGCTCTATTAAGATCTTCATAGATCTCTCATAGCGCCCCGGGCAAACGCTAAGCCTCCAAGGCTGTGATCTCGTATTTAACCACATTAGGCGAACAGGGAAAGCTCAGCCTCTCATAACGTCAAGATAAGCTGTTTTAGTGCCCAGTGTAAAGGGTATATATAATGCTTGAGTTGATCCCTTTCTAGATCTTTCTTAACAACGTGCAAAGTCTACTACAAAATGGCTGAAAACATCATGCAAGGCCCTCGCCTCTATCACGTTTATTCTACGTTCTGGCAGAACGACTACAACGTCACTGCTGCCGACAAAAGACACCTGTACCATGTGGATAACTCCCTGTGGACGCCAAAGAAGCCGGATCTCACTCTCCACGCCGGCACAGACAACAAAGCCCCGATTCATGCCGTCTGCAAATACTCGCATTTCTCGAGACATGCCAAATTTGGTTTGGGGGATCCCAATCAGCCAAACCAGGTCACTTGGGAAGATCTCACCTGTCAATCTTGGACCCGAGTCAAATACCGCTGGCGAATGCCCCTGAGAAACCACCTTGCATCCGAACATCATGCATTCGTGTGGAAGCGGACTTCGAATGTCGGCGTAACCGACTCATCGCCTTCAATCTGGGCGTATGACAATTACAAATTGGTCGATGAACAGTCGGAACAGGTCATGGCGGTGTTCACCAGCAGCTCTCACAAGAGTGTTGATAAAGACGGCAAGCTGGAGATCTACGTGGACTACGGTCAGGAATTCGATGTATTGGTTCTTATCACTGTTATAGCTCTGATCGAGAAACACCGACGAGCGAAGCAGAGTGCGTCCGCTAGTAGCGGCGGTGGTGGTGGCGGCGGCAGTTGCTAAGGATGCCGAAGCCAAAGTCATACATTTGGGGATGGCCATTACAGTTCTTTTGTCCCTATATTTCTGTTCATGTTTTCGATATTCTTTTGAGATACCATTTGCTTTAACGGAGTTGGATTGTGCTTGGCGGTAGGCGATCACTCATGTTCTGGAAATACCCGGAATCCTAAAATGCAGGATCTTCACAACTACTGCTATAATATTTCCATGTAACATTATCTTTCAATTAACTTTGTTCGAACACTACTGTCTCGAATCGTAAAAGCGCATTACGTAATCCATTTATATCTCCGCCTGGTTTGCGGGACTCTTTCCGGAACCATCACCAATTCACATTTCAAGTTGTTATTATATAGATACGACAGAGGGCATGGTGAGCCGTTGAACACGTCTCATGGCCCTCCGACGACCTCATCGCAAGTCCCGTCACGGCTGCCTGGAGTGCAAGCGAAGACGTGTCAAAGTATTCCCATTTCTTGTCCTCGATGCAACGTCAGATGCTAATTTCTATAGTGCGACGAGGCTCGGCCAGTATGTACAAACTGTTCTAAACGCCATGCGGAATGTGAATACGAAACTACCAGCTCATTACGCTGGACAAATGAAGAGCCACAGTCCCGTCCAACATCTTCCGTATCAACCCCTGAGAGATCTCAACTAGATCCTACTTTGACGGCAGCTCACTCGCTGGGGATCGTGGGCAGGCTCGGCGAGCACGATGAGGCGGTTTTACCCGGCAGTCTCAATCTCACCGACCTGGAGCTTATGATGCAGTGGTGCAATTCGACGTACCATGTTCTTTCTCGAAATGAGAGCACTGATCACGTCTGGCGATGCTTGGTACCCGAGGAAGCAGTATCGCATCCATTCCTCATGCATGGTATTCTGGCTCTCTCTGCGCTCCATCTGGCGCGGACACGGAATGACCATCGCCAGCCGATATATAGTAGCCTGGCGGTTGCGCACCAGAATCAGGCACTAGCAATGTTCCGTGAGTTACTCGGTGATATTAATGACACGAATGCAAAGGCCATGTTCTCCTTTGCGAGTGTGGTCGTGCTTTACACTTTTGGCTTTCCGCACGAACCGAACCCGAGCAATCCGTGGACCTGTATCGATGACTTATTACAAATTATTGTCTTGATACGTGGTGTGCAGCAGGTAATCCGCACAGCCTCCTTATCTCTAATGGAAAGCAATTTCAAACCATTGGTACGCGCAAAGGACTTCGAGTCCGTTGTACCAGACGACGCTCGATTAGCATTGGAAGAGCTCTTTGAAGCCAACAATGCCTGTGGCGCCGAGGACGAGAACCACGATACAAAGGTTTACGAAGACACTATTGACAAACTAGCACAGGCTATAGGCCTGCTTAATGTGGATATCTCCATGACCAGTATCGGTCTATGGGCAATTAGAATCAGGCCGACATACGTGGATCTGGTACGGGAGCATGTGCCACTGGCTTTGGTCATTCTTTTGTTCTACTGTGTGGTATTGCATTCTCTTCGTCATCACTGGTGTCTTGAAGGTTGGAGCATCAAAGTCTCCAGGGCAATCTGGGTGATATTGGATGATACATGGAGGCCATTGGCTCGGTGGCCGATGACTGTTATTTTTGGACAGAGTTTTTCGAATGAAACATAATTTCTTTGGTGGCTGCCTATTTGATCCAGTTTTTCAAAGATCAATTGGTGTTCAACGTTTTTAAGATTGCGATCATATGCTATTCTTCTCTATACTGAAAGAAACGCCTTGCCCGGGAATAACAGCACAAAAAGCAAAACAGAAATACAAACAAGACCACAAACTATGCGCCAATGCCAATTTCACCATCAATCATGCTATCTAAAGAGGCAACGAGGAAACCTCGCTGAGCTTCAATCCACCCCTCGTCGTCATCACCCGCCCCTGTCCCAGGAGACAGTTAATTTCACTCGGATGGATGATGATGAAGACCAACATCACAAGGAACATCAGTGTGGCGTCAAAGATATATATGAACACTTCCGTCGAAAGGAGATAACCGTCGCTCCCCTGGACATACTCGGCAACACGGAAAATTGACCGGATAAGGATCAAGATACTCGTCGCATACAAAGCGTACAGGTGCTTTCTCCAGGGGACACAATCGGCCACAGACTCTGCGGTGGGATGGGAGGTAATTCGTGCTTGGAAGATGATGGAACAGATCACGAAGAAGCCGAAGAAGAGAATTTGGACGATAAGACCGCCGATGATGATGTTGTTTCCAGTGTCTTGCGAGCCTTTTGCCAAGATTCCAGCGCCTAGTAATGTCAGTGCTTTTCTTCTCCAAAAGATGATAATCCTCGTTCAGAGAGGAGCGACATACCTGATGCCTGCATCAAGAAACTGAGCACATCACCCGCTACAAAAATCTTGGTCATCCAGTTCACCCGGATCAAAGCAAACTTTTGTCCCTTGACCAGATGGATAATCCTCCCCAGCTCCATGTAAATACTAGCAGCGAAAAGCGCGGGCGCAACGAGTAACAACGTGCTTTGCATAATGTACGGGCCAAGAGTCCAGTCCGGGGATTCTTGTGCGGACAGTGCTCGGCCTATGTAGCCGACGATTTCGACTGTTTGGTCAGTATCATTGTCTTGCAATAGAAAGTTGGAATTGAGGAGGCTGGGAGACGTACAGTATCCTCCAATCACGAGGGGGATGAAGAACCATGTTCGGGTTCGAAAGAGGTTGTAGGTATGGAGGGCAGTCACGACGATGTAGAGGATGATGAAGATGACGGCTGCTGCCATGGAGGGGTCGTATTCATAGGCCGTCCAGCCTCCGTGGTCTGTTGACGACATGTTCGTGTTATGTATGGGGTGTAGGCGGAGTATAGTATGAGGGGTATATGGACTCGGTGGTCAAGAGGAGCAATGTAGAGAATAGAATTTAACAGATAATAATTGAAACACCTGCACATGCAGGCATCTTATATACATACACGTTCCCTCCTTTCCCCTCGTTTTCAATTCTATTTTTTTTTATCTGTCAAAAACGAAACCCTGGTTTTGCGACTTTTCGTATATCTCGTACCCATTTCCCAATGGAGTAAAGGTGGTGTTTCTAATGCGGATCGGAGCCACTTCGGCCATTGGATAAGGATTTATAGTTAAGAATAGTGTAAATTAAAGCTGTCGAAGAATCCCCGCTGCCTTATGGGTCTCGTATTCTAAGCTCTTTTGGGTTAACTGTACAGAGCTCGTACCCGTTTCCATGTCAATATTGCTCCGTGCGATATTTTTTGAAATTCGCTGTAGATGTACTGAAATAAACTCGGCTTCTAGAATAATTGAACAATTAAAGTTTTGCCTGTGCCCCCATCTCCTTATCATTAAGCAGAACATATCGATACCTCGCCTTCCCAGCATGCATATCCTTCAATGTGACATTGACGTCCTTCATAGCCCGTTTTTGAATCCACGGCAACACACGCTTCTCAGCGGCTAACTTAAGCATTGCCCTGATATCCTCAGGTGACCCAATATTCGACCCTGTGATCTTAACGCCCTTCTGGATCAACGAGAACGCCATAACAGGCGGCAATGGCTGCTCCGGTGCTCCCACTTGCACAAACACGCCGTCTGTCTTGAGCAAGCGCAAGTATCCAGATAACGGCATGTCCGGCGAGGAAACGGTACAGATGATCACATCCAGCGAGCGAGAATGTGCACGCGCCCATTTCGGTTCTTCGTCCGTTGCGATGAAGGCATCTGCGCCTAGTCCCTCGAGCGTATCCTTGCGCTTGCTGGACGTGCGCGAGATGCCAACCACCTTATCACAATCGAGAGCCTTGGCAAACAAAACACCCAAATGACCAAGTCCCCCAATCCCAACAATCCCCACAGACTTCCCCGGCCCAGCGTCATAATTCCGCAACGGCGAGAACATAGTAACACCCGCGCATAGCAACGGTGCCGCCTCAGCAGACGGCAACGCATCAGGGATCTTAAACACGAAATGCGCTGGTCCGCGCCAATACTCCGCAAACCCTCCATACGACTTACTCCTCCCCTCATCGGGATACCGCCCGTTATACGTCCCCATGATCCTCGGGCAGTAGCTCTCCCGTCCATCCGCGCACGCCTCACATTCCGCCTTCAAGCATGAGCCACTCTGCGCGCCTACCCCGACTCGATCACCGACTTTGATGTCACGGGATGCGGGCGAGGAGGACAGGGTTGGAACATCTGCGCCGAGGCGTGTGACTGTACCAATGATTTCATGACCTACGACGCAGGGATAGTCGGTGGGGCCCCAGCCGGAGCTAAGGGTGTGGATGTCTGTGCCGCAGATGCCGCAGTTAGAGACTTTGATTTCGATGTCGGTGGAGGTAAAGGGCTTGGGGGTGAAGGTTGTGTAGGTCAGGGGGTCTGTGGCGTTGTGAGCGACCCAGCCGTGGTAGATTTTGAGTGGCGAGGACATGTTGTAGGGGTCTAGTAGCGTTGCATTTATGTGACTGCTTGTATAGCTAAGTAAAGATCGATTGAGACGAGACTTGTTTGTCACTCGGGCTCTCGCCTATGTGTCGAGTGAGTATCGGTTGACGTGCGTTGTAGTTATCAAACTTGCAATTGAGAAGCGCAATATGAATTGTTGAAGAGCGCAAGTCAAGAAACTTATATCGGCAAGAGAGACGACAAATGGAGAAGTGCAGAGATCAAGCGAGGAGACTAGGAAAAGGCGGGGACTTCCCTAACCGTAACCGGAAATGCCGAGGTTTGATGGGTCCAAGTATAGATATCCTGTGAGAAGCAATGCAATTCAGGATCCAATTCGATTCGGACAATTCATTATTATAAAACATGTGTGCCAGTAGTAATTCCCAATGCAGAGTGTATTTACATGCGCCAGATCGTAAAAAACTAGTATGTACAATGACACGACAAATGCATGTATTAAACGACATATAACACGGTCAGAAGAGCTGTTTAACTCGCTTTCGTGGGTGACGGCCGCCCCATCAGCTCGTCGAGTTCGTCATTGGTCAGGGTACTGCGTCGTCGGTCTCGGGCTTCTTTGCCAGTGCCTCGACTTCGCTTCCGGCTTTGGCTCTCTTTGCGGTCTTGCTCTGCTGCTCGGGCATCATCTTCTGCCATTGCAAGCTTCTGTGACAGGGTTACTCGCCCGCGACTGGGAGGGTCCTGCTTCATTATCTGTCAGCTCCGCGGCTCTATTACTGACATGGTCTAAGCTTGCTCACCTTTCGCGGAGGATTCGCTTCCACTCGTTTCTTCAATGCTCGCCGAGTCACAGCCTCTGATTTATGTGCTTTGACCTGCAAAGTCTCGTCTTCATTTATACAGGGAGAACCATTTAGTCCTGGCGTGAAAGAAACCTTCCGGGATCGGCCGGATTGTATGTTGTCGCTCCGCTCCTTGAGAGCACGGCTCGCTGCCCTTCGAGTCCTGGTCTCGCGGGTCCCAGCAGGCTTAGTCTCCTTCGATGGTGCACGCTGTTGGGAACTCTGTTTAGGCTTGTGTTCTGCTTCTTCTTCCTCCTCCTCTTCTGCCTGCCGGTCTTCGAGGATGGGAGAGTCCATATTTGTATCTGCGTCATTTGATGCGGATGCATGTGCGGAATCGACACTGAGGCCCAGACCCATCTTCAATTCTTCGGCCTGAACCGAGTCGCCTCCGTCGGCAATCCGCGTATGCCACCCATCCATCATGGTCACCGCTTGTCTCCATCGGCTTTCCATCTTCTCCCAGCCTTCCCGGAGGCGGTTGATTTCCTCGTCGCGCACTTCAACTTCTTCGAGGGGCACAAATGAAGGATTTGTGAGTAGTGTCTGTAGGTGCTCCAGCATCATACCCATATGGGCTGAAAGCTCATCACACGATGTCGGAAGGATAGTAACAGGGTCATGCGACGATTTCTGCGTCCCGATGCTCGCCGTCCCACTTGGGTTTTCTTCGTCCTCATGTGGTAGGCCTTGTAGGTCTTTCAATGTTTGAACAGTGTTGCGTGCCAGCGCGATTAACATGTCGTTCTCGTCACTGAGAGTTTGGCATAGCTGCGTGAGGAACTCGTTCGTCTCTTGCTTCAAACTGTACCCAGGATTATTGATTCCTTCGCCGCCGGACAGAGTCTTCGATCTCGATGCGCGTTCGACTGTCGGATTGATGTTGATAGTCGTAACACCGAGTCCCTCTCGTTTCCCTCTCTGTCGCTCGGCCAGATGCGACTTCAGCTTCTGCAATTCCAGGTCTCGTTTGCGAATGTCGTTTGCACATTGTGCTCGGACTTGCTGAACGGTGGTTTTCATGCGTTGTACTTGCTCCTTCATGCTTCTGATGGTTGATTCTGCGCTGGCAATATTCGTTTTGAGTGCGCGCTCCTGAGCTTCTGCGAGCGCTAGCGACCGGCTCATTTCGGACGTCTTTGTTCGGAGTTTGCCCTGCCATAATATGTCTTAGCTATCAAGCTCTGACCATGGCCATGCCTTTGTTTAATTGCGTACAATTTCCACTGATTGCTGCGATTCATTCGCGCGGAGTGTCCGTATCGTCGTAGCGAGGTTTTCCCTATGGTCGGCTTCGCGCTGCAAGACTGTCAGACTTTGACCATTGTGCCAGAGAAGCATGCGCAATATCGCTATGACATACATCTCTCCTCAGAACCAAATCATTAACCAGGTTGATGACCCTGGCCATCGTCCCATCGACACCCCCCTCATCGTTCTCCGGCTGAGCAAATTCGATCGGAGTCCCGCCTTTCAATAGACCCCTGGCGAGGAGGACATTATTGATATATGACGAGGCCGCGTCCAAGTTGTGCGGCTCCATGGCTTGCCTGCAAGCTGCCTTTAGTTCTTCCCCTGTATAGTTAATACTCTGTACAGAGCCGTGTCGAGGTGGTTGTCGTCGCTGTCGTCGGGTATGATGTATTTTCCGCATACCGAAAGGGGAAGAAGGTAAACACGGACGGGTTGTCCGGCCGCCCGCAGCCGCCACCCGCGCAGCTCCGCTGATGCAAAACCGTTGCCGGATGAACCACGCTATTGATCCTGTCGCTCGCCAACAGGGCGACTGACCGGTAAAATGGGCTCGCGATCGCTTGATGGGTCCAGGGGTCTCAGTTCGGCCGGTAGAGGCGTTGGAGATCGACGAACTGGTGATGTCCCGCGTGGCGAAGGATCCGTGTTGCTGCAACATGGTCGGAATCTATACCAACAGGGCAGCTTTGCGGCGGCTGTTGAAGCCTTTACGGAGGTATGCTGGTCCTCTGTATCTCTGGAAGGTTAGAAACTAAATAGGATGATGCAGGCGCTGAAAGATAGAGATTCGGACTTGTTGAGCATCCTGGATAGTCGAGCTGCTGCTTATAGTAAACTGGCGCAGCATGATCAAGCATTGCGAGATACAAAGCAAATGATAAAATGCGGTAAAAATGATGAACGAGTATGTGACTCACTCCGTGCGTGTCTTTTTGTGCTGATTGTAGAAGGGATATTTGCGTTGTGCCAAAACCCTTCTGCTGAATGGCAAGCCGGACAAGGCACTCGAAGTCTACGCATACGGGCTGAAATCCCTGCCTACAAGCCATCCACGGCGCCATGTGAGCTCTGCCTTACTGTCTCGGTTCGATTCTATGCCCACTAACTTGCGTAGTTGGTAGAACAACTTCATAACAAACTCCGGGATAAGATGTCTGCAAAGCTCCTGGACCCCTTCACTGTCCTTCCATTGGAAGTTGCTGTCATGATTCTTCAACATTTCAACTTCAAACAGATTGTGTGAGTTGCTGTGTACTCGCACATGAGCACCTTGTTGATTAACCGCCTTCAGGGCCATCCTCCGCGTTTCGAAGAGATGGGATCAGTTCCTCACCTCGATGCGAGACACATGGCTGCGCATGGATCTGTCAGAAGCCCGTGGCACTCGAGGCAGAGTTCACTGGACTTCAGTCCGGTCTTACATTCGACGCTCAAAGGGCATGTTGACACATGCCATCGTGAAAAACATATCCCCCCAATTTACGCAAAAAGTTTTGGAATTTATCAGTCGATGTCCACATTTAGAACATTTGGAGTTCTGGGACTCTCATGATCCTGCTGCATTTTACGGGTTGATCAAGGGCTCAAAACGGTTGAAAACGCTTGTGGTCTCTGCACATATGCCAATGGCGCAAGAGCGGATCGTGGGGTTCCTTCACGGCATACCCCATCTTGAACGCATAGAGATTTATAATGCCAAACCTTCTCCTGGAACACGGATGGAATGGCCTACGAACCTGCCGAACCTAAAAAGTATCACACTTGGCTCAGAAGATGTGGAACCTGCTTCATTTGGGCCTGCGCTTTTCGTACCTCCTTTATATGTATGGCTGCGTCCCATCCCCTCTCCTTACCCTGCACGATGACTTGCTGATACCGATTAGAATCATCGACTATCCCATGCCATCCCCAACCTAGAAGAGTTGCGACTTGACTGGTACGGACATGCACTTCAGCGCCCCCACGTCAGTCTCGTGTCAAAAGATTTCCCCCGTCTACGCAGATTAGACATAAGTGGCCATTCTTTCTCAAACGCGGACGGCCATTTCCCACCTGACCTTGAATACCTCCGTATTCACGCGTGCGTTGCTGACATAGACGTCGACTCTTTCCCCGGCCCTCATCTCGCAAATCTCAAGACCCTCGTGCTCAGCGATGTCAATTGGCTGCATGCACGGAATCTAAAACAGCTCATTTCTAACACAGATGGGTCCCTCCGTGCTCTTTGGCTAGATAGCTGTATGTGGGTGGGCAATGAGCTTACCGAAATCATGCAGGGCTATTTTGACAATATCACGGAGCTTAGTCTCTCTCGCGTCCCTAAAGTTGGGGATACACTGGTAGACCATGTTGTGACGTTTATGCCAGATCTCAAGGTTCTCTATCTGTCATACACTGATATAAGCGGTCGAGCAATTAAGATACTCGCGGATGCTCGTATGACTGGTGACGGGAAGAGGACGAGGATCGATCGCTTGTACGTCAAGGGTTGTGAAGGCGTCTCTTCGGATGCGGTTGCTTATGGAAGGGCGCGGGGGATTGATATTTTCACTTAATTGATATCTATCCCTAGAGGACTCGAGGACGACATGACTGGAAATATGCAACTTGCCTTTGAAATTTTTTTTAATCTAGACCATAATGTCTATGCGCATAATAATGGCAGCCCATAGCTAATAGAAGTGACTTGCACCAAGGAGCATAGACGCATAATCATAGCCAACCATGTCAAATAATAATCTAGATACCCCTCTCCTTACACCACCGCTCAACCTCCTTAGCCAACTTCTCCCTCTGGTCGCGGACCTGTTCCATCATCGGCTCGACCTGCTTGTTGTAAGTCTCATGTGATCCGTTCTGCGCGTGTCCATTCTCCTCCCCATTGGACTTAAGAGCAGGAGCAAGGTATTCGTCGTAGATGGAGATCATCAGATCCATCACCGCAGACAATTGGTTCGGAAGCCACTGTCCTTGTCAGCACCTCTCACATAACCCCAAATAAGAAGAGCAAACATACCGTAACAATCGGACTTCCACCCGTAGCAGTAGGATGCGGCGTCCTACGAATGATATACTCCCGCGCAAACAGCCAATGACGCCAGCGGAAGCTCCTCACATGGTCGAGTGTCTTCAGAAGAAGAATGGCAGTCTCGACGTCTTTGACTGCGTATTCACGAACGTTCACTTCCGCTGCTTTGGCGTTGATGTGCGAGAGGAACTCCCGGTGGGGAAGGGGGCGATAGGCGCGGAATTCATGGAGGATCTTGGTGAGGGGGGTTGAGGGCATGGGGATTTGGCAAAGGTGGTCCAGGAGAGGGATCTTTTGATTGTCAGTACAACTGATCTTTGATGAGGGGAAGGCGGGGAGGGCTTACCATGCTGTCGTTGGCACCGCTCTCACCACGGAAGTAGAGAGGCTTGTTGTCTAGGACGCCGTCGTAGATGACACCATTCGGGAACATGGATTGATTTGTGATACCGAAAATGAAGACACGGAAGGAGAGGTATTCATGAGGCTTGGAGTTACCCCACATATCTGTAGACATTCGGTTAGCAACTATTGCACCTTCTTGAGATAGATGGGGAAGAGAGAATAGCCCTACCCTCCATGCACGCTTCAATCTTCTCCATCGCTGAGAGAATCTCCCTAAAGCCATCATTGATCTCCGAGCGAGGACCGCCTTTCTCCAGCGTGTCGACAACCCGAACAGCACCACTGATCAAGCTACCAGACTCCTTGACCATGTCGACATGAGTCAGAATGAAGCCTGCCTCAGAGCTCTTAGGGTCAAGACCACTTTCGAAGGCCCGGACAAGACGGAGGTTAGGGTACGTCAGGCCCTTGGACGGTTCAGCAAGGTGGTAGTTGAACAGGGAGTAGGCGGCAGCATAGGACATGAAGGGAGGGATGTCCAATCTTCATGCCAATCAGTTAGCAGAAGAGTATGTAATATATGTGACATGAGGACATACAGTTGAGCACAACGATACATAGGACGGGCCACAGCCTTAGGCAACACGTCCCTCCCTAGACCATAGCCACCATTCGGGTTCTTGCGCCAGTTCTCCCAGCAAGGTTCCAGCAAATAGGATGATGCCAGGAAGGAGTAGTCCCTGAACAGGGCCGTGATGGTATATAAGTCCGGGAGGCCATCAGTAGTGACCAACTTGTCCACCTCGTCGGTCAGGTCAGGCAACTCCGACTCGACCACTGGACCTAATTCATAAGTGGCCAGAAGACCCGGAGTACCGTCTTCCTTGACGACTGACATACGGTCCAGGATGGACATCAGGGGTTGGAAGACCTCAGGTAGGGTTGTAGGTGAGGTCTGGTAGGGCAGGAAACCAGTAGAGGTGGTGATGGTGAAGGGGTCTAGTGAATGAGGGATGGTAGAAGGGTCATCATGGATGTGAGGGAAGCGCTTCAAGGTAGTAGAATCTGAGGTCACCTTAGGCACCGTCATGATGGAAGAAAAGGGAAGATGGTAGATAGAAGTATGAAGAATAAAACGAGAACGAAGGCCCGGAAAAGTATGGGAAAAAAGTATGAGATAAAATAACAGAAATTCTCAGGGAGGATAGCTTGTAGTTGGAGGCCTGTGTATTAGTGCAGAGGTTGAGATTTGGGCGGGAAAGGAAGGCCTTCTTATAATATCCTGAGGCCGGTATCAATTCCGGCCTTGAGGGGCACATTACGAAAGAGATAGAAAAACCGCGTGGAGATGCCTGCTATGGACTAGAAGCCGCCGTCTTACAATCTGCGATTTGCACCGCAAGCAATTTTTTCACTCCCTGGTGTTCAAGACGACATCATGAATGTTTGTCGAGTATCATGAAGCCATATTCAAACACCTGTACTCGGACTTGGCAGGGCATGACAGCATCACGAGACACGCTAGTCCCGATCCGGCAGGGGTCCAAAAGGGCTCGGTGGCAAATCATATAGCGGTTCGATCATTTCGATGGCCAGTTAGGGCAGTTGAGTGTCATTGTATGTGATTCGGACTTTTGTATGCTTCATATTGCGACTCCATAAGCTTCGTTAGCGCCGGAGGCCGGAATTGAACCGGCTTCCGATAATAGCCGTGATAAGCGAAGTATGACAACAGCCACTGTGAGAGGATAGCCTTATCAGGTGCATTGTATGTTGCTGTCGATGTAGGGCTGGACAATAGGCAGTGTCTGTTGTCAATGTTCAGGGACAAAGTAGACACTTGAGCCCTGAGATGAACCGGACATCGCTGTGCAAGGGTCAGTCTCATCAGCCTTAGGAAGAATGTTCGGTACGGAGTACACATAAAAGAAATATAATCCTTCTCCATATTTCTAGGTGCTGGGTATTCCGATATTGGACGAGATTTCGTAGAAGAGAGTTGATTTGTATTGTACAGATGGGTATAATATACACGCATGCTCAAGACTGCTCATATATAGTTCGCTCTTTGTTTTAAGTATGGTACTGCAAGATGTTAGTAAGTTCAGTGTACAGGGTACATTCGAGGACATATCAGCAACGTCGTTCAACTCACCTTGTACAAGGCCGAAGACTGATATGCCACCTCTTATCCCGAAGCTAACAAACCCGTATCACCACCAACGCTATGTACCCTGGCCGGCACTATTCTGCCCTGTCCCTGAATCGTCCGTACTAGGAGAGACCGTCTGAACTTTGAGGTATTGTTCTTGGAGGGCCTTTTGCATCGCGAAATCGGCTTCTCGCTCTTGTCGAATTCGTTGCTTTTCCATGTCTCGTTCCACGCCTTTGTGCATTGCCTATAAAGCATTTAGTATATCTTCAGAGAATTATAGCGAGAAAAGTTCACGAAAAGAAAACATACTGCTCTCTCTTGTTCCTGTGCCCAGTGGACAAACCAGACAATCCCCGCAGTACCGAGACCGGTCATAGCTAACGTCGCTTTAGATGCTTTGGACATGGTGATCAATCGCTTCCCAATATCAACCACAAACAATCAATTGCAGCCAATGTATTCTGTATCTCGCAAACGATAATGCTCTAGCTTTCAATATTTTCCTCAGACCTCGCCGGATTATCGCTATCAGCACAGGCGGTGACTAGCGGCAGAACCCCGACCGCCCAGGGGCTCATTGGCGACATCACTCCGCCTATCTGTCCCGTTGCGCTGAATAGAATGTTCATATCGATCATTTGAAACGATAAACAGGCAATATGGTGAGTCTGCGATAGAAGATGGCGTGTGTCTGCGATATGGGTGGGAATGCTAACTTCGGACGACAGTCAGCTCAGAACTCCGCGGGCATTCAAACCCTCCTCGATGTAGGTCATGCTAGAATGCATTCGTGCTTGGACGGTTGACCTTAACACCATGGTTTATAGGCCGAGAGAGAGGCTCAGAAGATTGTACAGAAAGGTGTGTTGTGGGGATCCCATTGATTGCTGTTTGGCTGGAGACTAACCGTTGCGTCTACGTTTAGCCAGAGAATGTATGACCCCGACCTTCCCCACAATCTACAGACATCATGATTCTAAGAATACCCAGACCGTACGAAGCGGATAAAGGATGCCAAGTCGGAGGCGCACAAAGAGATAGAGGAATATCGTCAGCAGAAGGAAGAAGAATTCAAGAAGTTCGAGGGAGAGGTGAGGATTCAGCTGTTGTATTCTTGCTGGATAGACGAAGCGGACGGCTAACAGTTTTCCCAAAATAGCACTCGAGCGGGTTCAAGACGGCCGAAGAAGAAGCGACAAAGGAAGCCGAGGCAAAACTTGCAGATATCAAGACCGCTGGCAGCCAGCACGGCGTCAAGGTGGTCGATGGCCTTATCCATGGAGTGGTGGATGTGAAGCCTGAGCCCTCGGAGAAGATCTTGATCAATGCATAGATCGAATGGAGGCGTTGATTGTCTGTTTCTACTATGGCGCATACCTATATGATATGTTCTCGGTTTCAATTCAAATGCTATTTTCGGATATAACCTTTGTAAAACGGCCCTGTCGTACTAGTCGGAGTATATATATATATATATACTTGGTCATGACAGAATGGAATATTGAGGTCTGTGACTGGTGTCAAGAGACCACTCGTATCATGCCTGAGGCACTCACTCTAGCCCTTTGCGTCATCAGGCACCGCAACTCGACCAAGATACACAAAAGTAGACACCGAAGATGGGATGTGCAGCCACAATATTCAATGTGGTAAGATGTACCAGGCCGGTCAATTCCAGTCCTGTAAAGCGGTTTCATGGGTTCAACAGTCTATCTCATTCAATAACAACGCATCGGAACTTCCATGCTTGTTCGCGCAGATGTCGTCCGCACAAGCACCCAGGGGCACACAACCTGGATCCACGACTAGAGGAAATGGGCAACATTATTCGAGATGAATACGCAATTATTCGAGATAACTATGGTCAGTTTCGTTCAATTGACAGAGTACAAAAATTAACTATGAATCAGAGACGCCCAAGCATCCAATAGTCCTCGCTCATGGACTACTCGGGTTCGATGAACTGCGCCTTGCTGGTCCGCTTCTTCCTGGAGTTCAGTATTGGCGGGGGATTAGGGAGGCATTGACAATGAAGGGCGTCGAGGTTATTACGGCGACGGTACCGCCATCTGGGTCTATCGAACAGCGTGCTGAGGAATTAGCCAGGGATATTGCCGTTGGTGCGCGGGGGAAGGATGTTAATATCATTGCGTGAGTCTACTGATTCCATACCTGTTTGAAATAATTTTTTGGGATGCTCATGTCTGACATGCTTAAAGACATAGTATGGTAAGACGGTCTACGTCTTGATCTTGGGGGTTGCTTTACTCATACTAGGTTCTAGGGGTGAGATTTATTGCGAAGAAAAGATATGCATAAGACTGGTTGACTAATTGTCCAAGTGGGCTTGACTCTCGGTACATGATCAGCCATCTCAAGCCAACAGACTTCAATGTCTTGTCCTTGACTACCATTGCAACTCCCCACAGAGGTTGGTAGCAGCACATGTAAAAACAGTATTGTTACTGAAGGTAAACAGGTTCTGCAGTTGCAGATTATATTCTCGAGCAGATTGGAGGTTAGTTACTGCAATAAATCTCTTCCCAAAGAAACAGAACGCTCATGTTATCGGCAGCGGAACGCTTGCCCCAGGCTTACTATGCCCTCGAGCGCCTAGGTTTCGAAACAGGAGCTTTTGCACAGCTTACACAAAAGTACACAGCAGAAAAATTCAATCCGACAACGCCTGATATCGAGGATGTCCGGTACGTATACTCTGACGACAATGATACCAAGTGAAGCATACAGAATAAGACTGAATGGTTGCAGGTATTTCTCGTACGGAGCAGCAATGGAGCCAAGCATATGGTCCGTCTTCCGATTATCCCATCGGATCCTCAAAGAAACCGAAGGATACAACGACGGGCTCGTCAGCGTTGCCAGTAGTCACTGGGGAGGAGAGCACGGCTACAAGGGGACTCTTGTCGGCGTGAGCCATTTGGACTTGATCAATTGGACTAACCGGCTGAAGTGGCTTGCTGGCGAAATCACTGGTAATAGACGGAAGTAGGTTTTTTTTTCCAAGCACTTCACCCAGGGGTCGATAGCTGATGGGCATTTCGCTGCAGGTTCAACGCCATTGCATTCTACTTGGACATTGCAGGTAAGTACCACGCTATTTCTGTCGCTATACATATTCCGTGTGGCATTGGCTGATATTCGACAGATATGCTGGCGAAGGAGGGTCTGTAGAATTCTGTTGCCTGCTTCGGGGTGGCTTGCAATACCCAATAAAACAAGTTAACTATACAGTCAAATCAAGCATTATAGATTATCCTGTAAGAGGGGATTTTGTATACAAGTAGAAAGTGTTTTGCACACTCTGTGGATATTGCTTGGATAGAAATCCCAAGGACACCAGAAACAAATCTATACTGCCCTGTAATGTAACTAAATTAGCATCATTCGATGTGAAACCCCATGAAAATATTGCCATCAACTAGCTTTTTGGACGAGTTTAGCAGGAGGTCGATAGCAGTAGTATGACTATTTTTAGTCGCCAAGCCGAGAGCATCTACACCATTAGCATCCCGGAATTCATGATTTGCGCCAAATTTCAGCAAGGTCTCGACAATTGTCTCGCTACCTCTTTCTGCAGCTTGCATCAGAGGTGTATTACTTGCATGATCTCTTGCGTCCAATGATGCGCCGTGGCTTATTAGCGATTTCACTCTTTGTTGCTGCCCTCCTCTGCGGCCAACAGGAGAAATATACGGCCCTTGTGATCTCTTCCTTCAATCGAAGCGCCACTTTTTCCGATCGCTCGACCTTGCGCCATACTTGAGTAGAAGTTACTTATCTCCTTGTTTCCTTTAATCGAAGCGATTTGGAGAGGTGTGAATTGATAAAAGGGGAAGTTAGTCTTTGCTCGGCAGGCAATGAGAAGCTTTACTGTTTCCCAACGGTTAAACTCAAATGATCCTAGCAAGAGGAGTCCACTCAGCGTCATCTTGCAAATCAATATCTGCACTGTTGTCAACGAGTACTTGCACAAGAGTTGTATAACTTTCCTAACGGTCCATGTAAGAACTGTACCAGAACGATAATCGTCAGATGACCTGTCTGTGACCCTATTGCCCGAAGCAATCAAGCCGTAGTGTATCTTGCAGGCTTGTTTCGGGGTTGCCAGTTTCTGCTCTCCAATAGTACCATCCGATGTATCTGGATATCCAAATATAGTCACCATCATAGAGTTGCTCTCCAGAGCCTCCAAGATCATGACTGGCACTTGACTGGGCCTCTGCAGATGCGCTGCCTGAAGCCTAGAAATTGTGGTAAGCAAGACCGTTGGCGGCTTGTTCAACATTCCGGTGTGTTCCAAATCCCTCCACTGTTAATCTTTTCATAGTCGTATTGAATCACCCCACCGAACTCCCCGGACGGTTTGCTCACAATGGCGTTCCCGAGCTGGACCCCAGCGTTAGGCACACCCCCGCCCACCCCAACCATCAGTCCGAACCGAATGGACAGGAAACTTGATCGGATGCTGGTACGGATATCGGTAGCTAATGTAGTTGCTGAAGTAGTTCCATAGACAGCTACTGGGGGGCATGTGATCGCGATGTTGTGACCGTGGACGCGACCGAAGGTGTAGCTGTTGTCGTCGTGAGACTCGGCAGGCAAATCGGGAAGGCGTTCATCCAGCATCGCCTGGCGGCTGCCGTCTCCACGGGCAAAGCGCAAATCCAGGCAAAGTAACATGTTCATGGTGGAAAAGTGGTCCTTTTTGTGGTGTCCATCTAGAGTCTGTCGGCCCTGACTGTTGTTTTGATGTTGGTGTTGGTGTTGGTGTGATGGATGGGATAGAGAGTATTTTTACTGGCGACAAGGCAGTCAATCCCCGGGCAAGGCTGGATCAACCACAATGACTATCACCTATAGTTAGCCAGGTAGCCGATGGGCCACCAAGCATACATAGCACTTGCCCACTTAGATGCATCAGAGATAATGAGTCTGTGCAATGTGTTTGTGGTCTTATAGATGCACCTGGGGTTTCACAGTAGTAGTTTGATAGGATCCCGTTCGCAAGTACTATCAGTATTCTGGGGTCACTCCATGATCGTTCCGGTGCGTTCCCTCCTCATATGCTGCTGCTGCTGCTGCTGCTGCTGCTGGAAATGGAAAGTAGTGAATGGTGGCAATGTTGTTGCGTGCCATGGATGCCGAGTGGCTTTGCAACGCCCGATGGAGACGGGAATGCAATCAAACCGGGCTGTGTGCGATAACAATCCATACTAAAATCCAATAATCTCCACTATCGTTTCTTGTCGTAAACTCAGCCCTGTAGCGCATTCCGAAGCCGCCGAAGTTGGGCCCACGCCCCGGCAGTTCTTCCCCGAACGTCATTTCGCTTGCTCGCTCTGACTGTTATCGCACTCCGTGTTACTCGTTTTTCTCTTTCTTCCTGTCGCTCAGAAACTGCAGAAAGGGACACAAATCTACAGAGTAATTGCATATTGCGGCCAAATTATCGAACCGACCGGAGATTCTATCGAGAAATCTACACGGATCATAACAGCGCTGGGATCGACAAGTGGCTCCTTCAGAGCCGAATGGGCTCCAGCGCCATCGCCATGTCGGCCTCAATCGAGTTGAACGGTCCTCACAGCCATATCACCAATCTCGATGTCATCACGGGAAGAGTGGTCGTCAATCTACCGTCTGAGGCCGCGATAGGAGGCATCCAGGTCAAATTGGAAGGAGAGAGCAAGACGCGTTTAACAGGCCCACGGCATCCCAATGGAGATCCGGATAAGAAGCGGACGGAACTGGAGGTGCATAAGGTGCGATGCATTTGGATTTTGAGTTCTATAATAGTGGTGGAGGAAAATGCGATGTGGACAAAGGTTGACTGGTTTCAACGCAGATACTGTACAAAGTGGTGACAGTGTTCCCAACTCCTGCGATCTTTAATCCGGATAGCCCTAATACGGCCTATACGTTTGCGGCTGGAAGCTATGAATATCCGTTTGAATTCAAGGTGGATTGGCCCCTTTGCGCATAGGCGTTGGTCGAAACTGACGGTCGCTCAGGTCCCATTCAACAATGCATGCAGCACGCACAACAATAGCATGCTCACCAACCTGAACATCACCGGATTGAAGGTTGAGATGGCGCGCGAAAGCAACCGTCACGTTAAGAAGACCCTTCCGCCGTCCTTGAATGGCTTTCCCGGTATGGCAGATATCAAATACTATATAAAAGCAACGATCATTCGGCCGCAATTCTACAAGGAAAATATTCGTGCGGTATGTTCAAGTTTCAGTTCTTGATTTGTTTGAACGCATGTTGATAACTGCAACAGATCACACCGTTGAACTTCCTTCCTATTGAACCCCCACGGACAGGCAATCCTAGCCAAGAGACGTATGCGAGACGGCAGCATCAGTTCACCAAACAAGGCAGCTCTTCCAAGGCAAAGAGTCTGTTCCAGAAGGTTTCTGGTTCCCTTGATCTCGCGGATGGTCCGCGCGTGTCAGCGGATGCTAGGTTACCAAATCCCTCAATTCTCACTTGTAACGAGCCCATTCCGCTGCGGGTTTTGGTCAAGAAGATGTCGGATAGTTCAGAAACAATTTTCTTGCAGTCATTCCAGATCGAATTGGTTGCAAAAACTCATATTCTGGCTCATGATCTCAATCGAACAGAGACAGGCAGTTGGGTTATATTCAGCCAGAGCAATATGGGCGCGGTACTGGGTAAGGGAAGTGATCCGGCTGGCACTGAATGGACTATAGATGCTCGCATGTGGAATCAGCTACCTCTGCCTAACTCAGTTGCTCCAACTTTTGAAACCTGCAACGTCTCCAGGACTTACGAACTTGAGGTTCGAGTCGGTTTGAGTTATGGCAGTTTCGGGAACATCAAAGTACGCCTAAGAGATCCATATTCGTTTGACAAATTTACCCTCCTTTGATGGCGTATGCTGACTTTTGATAGCCCCAACTCATTATCCTTCCTTTGAGAATGCCAGTCAAGATCTACTCTGGAATCGCCCCGCCCAAGGCCCTCCTGGATGCCATGACTGATTCTGGACGCATACAAGAACCTGCAGCTCCATCTCTTCCCGCTCGACCCACGGACAGTCCAACGGAACGTCCTCCGATGCCCCCAAGGCCGGCAGCCGCCCCTGAACCTACCAGTGCAGATCACGTCCCCGACGAAGCACCGCCAAGCTACGAGGACGCAATGGCAGAAACATTGAGTCCAGTAGATGGTCCCCGCCGCGAGTATAACCCACCAGATGACTCTTCTTCCAGAACCATTGAATCTGGAGCTGATTCGAAAACCCCAGTCAACCCGGGAAGGGATCCTGAGGCCTCGACAGCGGCGATACCCTATGGTAATCCTGCGGCCATATCATCAGAGGAATCCTTTGATATGCTTCCTTCGACACCTCCGGAGACTCAGTCTGGTTCGCCTCCCACGTCCCCAGTTGCGCGTCAACAAAGTGTTCTGAAAATCCACAAAGTGCCACCTCAGCCTGAGGAGGATCCGCCGCAATATCAATCGATAGCTGGAGAGTCTCCCCAGGTGCAAAGTCCGCAAGAACAAAGGCAACCTCGGCAAGGATCTCGGCCTATGAACCTCGGAGTTCCCAGCAGGAAGCCGGTCCCACGAAGCCCACATCCAAGAGGTTGATTGGTCTAGGTCTTGTGCGATGCCCGTCTACCACGACAGTCACGACGTTCAGGCTCTCTGAGCACATGGTTGAAAAAAAAATTCATGACATCCGCCATAGTATGGCATTGATCAGCCAGTTGCATGGAAATGCATTATTCGGAGTTTGCACATATTCTTTATAATATTGCTACTTATGGAATGTGCTTTTATAATATGTTCATACGTTATTTATGTTTGTAAATAGAGTCTATTATTTACTCTGCAATGTCGATGGTTCTATGGAAATATATTCATGCCTAAGGTATCTGTTCCAAACGGGTTTAGCGGGAGCACCTCGAAAGCTTCCAGATCGCGGTTCAACACCGTCTGAATTCACTTTTCCAACTCAAGATGCGTTCATAATGCTCTTCAGTCATCGGTGGATTTAACTTGGAGACTATAAATCCAACCGCCTTGCGTCAAACTCTCTACTATTCATTCACCTGCCGATTCTGCGTCGCTCATCTCCCGCTAACTGCGATTTACTTCTTCCGCGTCGCTCGCAAGAACACCACAACTACCGAATCTTCATACATCTTGCGCCTTAACTCATATATCCATGGTTTTACCGTCAAATATCTAATCCCTTACATCCCAACTCGAGGAAACGAGCATGCGTCTCCACCTCGTCATTCAGCGTCACGGCCTCCCCGTGACGCGCATTCTCTGGTCAACATCTTCGCCTTCCCTCGAACAAACCGTCTCCTATAGAACCTCAGCGAACTCGTCCGCAATCGCATCAACCCGCGCCCCGAATGCCTTGTTCGCGAACAGCGGATACACAATTGCGCAGCTACTGGAGGATGTAAATGAAGTCGTCCCACTCGAGACGGAGCCGAGATTATTTGGAGATAAATCTATGGGACAGTGGGGGCTGGAGGATTATGTGGTTGAGGTTGCGGGTTCTGAATGTTTGCATTTTATGGATGTGGAGGGGTTGCTTAGGGATGGGGATGAGGTTGTGTGAGTGCTCCCCTCCTCCATGTTTGCTTTTTTGGTCTGTTCGGAGGCTAATGCTTTGTTCATTGCAGGATCCGGGCACTCCAGATTTCCGATTTACGAGCTAGGCGGCTTTCGGGTCGTCATCAGATTTCGGTGGATGGAAAGCATCTTATCGATGGGGTACCGTTTGGACGGCCATATTTGAAACGATCGACGTCGTCGAGACCCGCGATTAATATTCCCCCGAGAAAGAAGCGGCGCACGGTTTATGGTATTGGTGGGGGCTATGAAGAAGAGGATACTGAATGGGCTCCGGTGGATTATGAAGCTACTGGGAAAGAACTCTCACAGCTGCCGGATCAGCATGGCGATTACAATGAGGCGGACGATGAGGATTTCTATGAGGACTATCATGAGGGTGAAGATAGTGAAGATGGTCATGAAGATGACGAGGCCGGCGATGGTGATGAAACGGTCATTCGACACCCCGTAGAGGAAAGGGCAGAAGGAAAGCCCGAGGATGTCCACGTCTCTGAGAGTAACTTTGAACCTGAGGGAGAAGCTGATGATCTTACCCAAGAGCTGCAAGAACTGAAGGAAGATATGCAAATGTCCGGTCTCGATCTTCTGGGTGTCTATGGCGAAGAACATTCGCGATTGCGATCAACAAAGAGTCCCACAGTGCAAGGAAGTCCATCTCTAAAGTCCCCATTTCTACGATCTCCCGGAGGACGCCAAGTCTCGAAATCTGTCAGGTTCGAAAGCGGGAGACAAGCACAACAGCAGGAGTCGCCAGCATCTCACAAGGTGAAGTCTCCCGTGAGCGTGAAGCAACCATCCCCTGCAAGGTCCATCTCGAGCGAGGAAAGCACGAGCAGCGATTCCGACAGTGACAGCAGCATTTCGAGCGACTCATCAACATCGTCATCCTCAGACGAAGACGTCTCACGTATCTCGTCGAGTGACTTGTCATCCTCGTCCTCTGAGTCCGAAGATTCGGAAAAAGAATCGGAGGAATCAGAGGACGAGGATGAAGAACGCAAAATCACTGCCAACGAGCTCAAAGTCAACCCACCCGGCTTGGGCTCTCTACGAACCAAGAAAAGCAACCAACGCAACAAGCTACGACGACGACTATCGAAGCTGAAAGAATTTGGCATCTTACCTGAGCAGGCAGACTTTTCTGCATTGCGAGAATGGGAGGAGAAAAACGGAGACTGGAAATTTGATAGCAGCGTTCTGGCTAAGCCTTTACCGGACGGAAGGCGTAACGCTAAGGAGCAGGAGCAGGCCGAGTTTGAAGCTAAACGGCAAAAACTGCTGCGCGACCTTGGAGCTGGTGGCATTGATGTTGATGCGTTTGCTAAGGAAAAGGCACCATCCGCCCAGGCTGTGGAAGAGAAACAGACCCAGCATTCGGAAGAAGATCGGGAACAGGCGGAGTTTAACGCTAAACGACAAAAACTGCTCCGCGATCTTGAGACTGGCGGCGTTGGCGTTGATGCCTTCAATGAAAACGAGGAACAAGAGCAGGAACAACCTAAAGATGATACCGCCATGGAAGATGTCCAAACCGAACCTGCAAAAAGGCGCTCACTGGACGTCGCCGGCAGCCGCCGTCTCCTCTTCGGATCTCTAGGTGTCAGAACCCCGAAGTCCAAGGAAGAAGAAGAAGCCACCCGCAAAAAGCTAGCCGGAAAAGTCAACAACTTCCAGTCGCAGCGGGCCGTCGAGGTAAAACAGCCCGAAGAATCGGAAGATGACAAGAACGAGAACTTGGAGGACAAGCTCATCGTCCGCGCTACGGAATGTGTCTTTGATGACATTGAACTGACTGCGCCGCCTTTCCCATTTGAGCAGCGCTGGGATGAGAAAGCACATGAGATCATCCGACAGCGTAAGGGGTGGGGGAAGAAGAGGAAGAGAAAGGATAGGATTCAGGTATATGATGGGCGTGACGAGGAGTATGGGTATGAAGAAGGCTACGGCTATGAAGATGGTTACGATGGTAATTGGGATTACGAGAATGGGGAGATGCAGCTTGAGTACGACGATGTCGAGCAGGAACAGGCGAATGAAGGGGATGCGGATGGAGTTGAGCATGGGCAGGCCGCGTCTGAGACATCCCAAGACGTGGAGGGCGATCTTCCTGAATTACCAAAGGATATTAGCACCATCCCCGACTTGACCGAAGACGATCTCAAGAAAAACTCGATCATCGCATTCAAACAACTGGACATGTCCAAAGATACAAACTGGCAACCCAGAGTATCTGACTACCGCATCGCCGAGATCCACGAAATTTTCGAAGAGGACAACATCCTCAAACTCCGCCTAGCAAAGCGCCATCGCAGACAACCAAAAGCCAACAATGACGAAGCAGACGACGAAGACGAGGGCCCTCGCATGTACAGTGGATTCGAGATGCCGGGATTCGAGGACGATGAAGATGATGATGGGTTCCGGGAAATGTCATTTGCGGATTTTATTGAGCCGAAACTTTTTCGTGTTGGTGGTTGTGCTGGACAAGGCGATGAAGATGGAGATAATTACATGTCAGTAAATTAATTCCTTGCATTCATATTCATTTTCTTACATGATTGAAGCTCTCCAGTTGTAGAGAAGTCTGTTAAGAATATTCGTCCGGATCCTGCACCATCTGTCCTGAATGGATCAATCGAAGAGGAGCGTCGTTCTCCTGTGGACAATGACCAGAATATCGATTCGCAGGTCGATGGTGTTGATGGCGTTGATAACTCCACGAATGGGTCTATTGACGCTGGTTCTGCTGAGGAGAAGAATGGCAGTAACGCCCGCCAGCGCAGTGAGAGCCCTGCTGTGAAATCCCCCAAGTTCGAAGGCTTCCGGTCTCCTCAAGTAGAAGGCCAGACACCTCTCGAATTCGCCCAGCGTGAACAACCTGAATCGACGGACGATGCAGCTGCAAACCAGGATAACAGCAGCGGTCAACGATTGATTCAAGACCGCAAACAAAGCAGTAACGAGCAATCAGCCGGAAACCGACCAACACATTTGGATAGCGGCCCCAGAGTCAGCGAAGATGACCTACAACCGATAAGCAGCCCTGCCAGTCTGATGTCCTTCAACGGACTATTGACCCAGACTTTTCCGGACAACGAGTCTATGATGCAAGATTCTTCACTGGTTGCTCTTCGAAATAATGATAAACAAGATAAAGATAGGAAAGAAGGCAGTCCCGAGCGGGAGCCACACTCCTCGGATAACGACTTCGTCCCGAATCCTTTCTATGAGATTGACAAGGCCCATGAGGAGCGTCAACGGCGAGAATCCAAAATAGCAGAAGACCGAAACTCTCCCTACAACGAAGACGACGACCCTACGTTCATGGGCTTCTCACCCTCTCCACGACGCAAGACAAAGCGCAAGCCCAGCAACCCCAAATCTACGACCAAATCCCAAGAAACCCAAGTAAGCTCGGTCCCGGAATCCCAATGGCAAGACGCCAGTGAAAACAAGGCGAACAAAACAGAGGCAGACACTCCTACAAAGGAACAAGATCAACTACCACCTGCATCCCAGTTCTCCGACATCGACTTCGTGGACCTGACTCAATCTAGTCTGCCCGCGTCCCCCGGAGGCAGTGATGAAGACTTCGCAAGGTCGCAACGACTGCCGAAGGGTCCGGGATGGGTGCAGAAGAATATCCCGCCAACGAAGCGACGGACGAGGAAGTCGAAGGATGTTGGTGCTAGACCGCCGAGTTTGAAGGGGAGGCGGGGGACTTGATTTCGCTTGTGTCCAAATTATGCTTTGCTGTACATAGTTGTATGATACTGTCTATATGTTATGTTCTCATGATGACTGCTCTGCACGTTGTATAATTAACCGGTTATGAACATTAATACACCGACCATGATTGGTCAGGTGCTGCTTTCACCACGACGTCATCTGGTTTCCGAAACGGGTAATTAGCTTTGAATTCATGGATACATCGACAGTGTATGTTGCTGGTATGATTGCACCATGTTCACTTAATTCAGCATACCTTTAAGCATATATTCTACCCCGGTACTTGTATATCCATCATATCATTTATTGGGCATTAAGTCCACCTCTGTAAATGCATCCCCCCCGCTCGCGTATCTGTCTGCCCTTGTCCTCTTTAAAGACCGTTCATCTCTCCTCTTCTCTTTTTACTCCTTCTTCTTCTTCTTCTTCTTCTTCTTCTTCTTCTTCTTCTTCTTCTTCTTATTTTCATTCCCTTTCTCGTCAAAATCCCTGTCGCTGTGGCTGCCGCAATTCCAGCATCTGCTCGTGCTCGTGTTGCGTTCATCCGTCGTCATCACTAAACAAGTCGAGATCTTATACTTCTTCATACCCCTCGTCTTCCTGCTGCTCGCCACAAACCCGCTCATTCACCTTAACCGCCAAAATGCCGCAAGAGTACCTCCTCAAAGATCTCCCCACCCTCTCCTCCATCCCCAACATGGAAAAAGTCGAAGCCGACGTCGACGGCATCCAAGACGGCAAAGTCCTCGTCGTCCGCGTAAACGACAAATTCCACGCAATGAGCCCCCGTTGCACACACTATGGTGCTCCTTTGAAACTGGGCGTGGTGTCTCCGGACGGACGGATTACTTGTCCGTGGCACGGAGCGTGTTTTAACGTATGCAGTGGAGATGTGGAGGATGCGCCGGCGCCGAATGCGTTGGAGAAGTTTGAGGTTTTCGAGAGAGACGGGGGTGTCTGGATTCGGGGGGATGAGAAGGCTGTTAAGGCTGGGCAGAGGAATCCGGTTGTTAAGGGGAGTGCGGAGGGGGAGGGGGGTGTTGTTGTTGTTGGCGGGTAGGTTTATACGATCTCTTGCTTCTGGGTGTATGCTGACGAGAGCAGTGGGAGCGGTACCCTTGGCCTTGTCCAGGCTATTCGGGAATTGAAATATAAGGGCCCAGTCACTGTAATCTCCAGAGAACCAAACCTCATCATCGACCGCACCAAGCTGTCCAAGGCCCTAATCCCCGACCCCGAGAAGCTCCTCTGGCGACCTCGCGAGTGGTATGAGAACGCCGCCATCAACACCGTCTCTGACGAGGTCACCTGCGTCGACTTCAACCAAAAGACCGTCAAAACCAAATCCGGCAAAGACTACCCCTACACCAAGCTCGTCCTCGCAACTGGCGGCATCCCCCGTCCCCTCCCCCTCCCCGGCTTCAAAGACCTAGGCAACATCTTCCTCCTCCGCTTCGTAACTGACGTACAAGCCATCCTCAACGCCGTCGGCGAGCAGAAGAACAAGAAAATCGTCATCATCGGCAGCTCCTTCATCGGCATGGAAGTCGGCAACGCCCTCGCCAAAGAAAACTCCGTCACCATCGTCGGCATGGACAAAGTCCCCATGCAATCCATCATGGGCGAACAAGTCGGCCGCATCTTCCAATCCAACCTCGAAAAAGCAGGCGTCAACTTTAAACTCTCCGCCTCCGTCGACAAAGCAACACCCTCCCCCTCAGAGCCGACCAAAGTCGGCGCCGTCCATCTAAAAGACGGCACCGAGTTACCCGCCGACCTCGTCATCCTAGGAGTCGGCGTCCGCCCAGCAACAGACTTCCTGCAGAACAACCCCGCCATAAGCCTTGAAAAAGACGGCTCCATCAAAACAACCGAACACTTCGCCGTGCCCAACCTAAACGAAGACGTCTTCGCCATCGGCGACATAGCCACATACCCCTACCACGGGCCCGGCGCAGACCCAGCCGGAACCCACACGCGCATCGAGCACTGGAACGTCGCGCAGAACGCCGGCCGCAGCGTCGCCCGCTCCATCACCCACTCCCCCGCCCCATTGAAAACCCTCAAACCCAAGGCCTTCGTTCCAATCTTCTGGTCTGCGCTGGGCGCGCAGCTGCGATACTGCGGGAATACGCCTAATGGGTGGGATGGGTTGGTGTTGAAGGGGGAGCCGGAGAATGCGAAGTTTGCGGCGTTCTATTGTCTTGGGGAGACGGTTGTTGCGGTTGCCAGTATGGCGATGGATCCGGTTATGGCGAAGTGTGCAGAGTTGATGAGGAGAAGGAATATGCCGAGTAAGTCGGAGATTGAGGCGGGTGTGGATGTGTTGAAGGTTGGGGTTCCGGAGGGTGTTAGGATTTGATTGTTCAACCTTGGATAGTTTGTTTAGTACTGAGTAATGGATATATGCAATGCTTCGGATGTATAGTGTGATGTTTTGATTGCCCTAACGCCCAAAATCAAATATACAGTAGTGTAGTAGTGTAGTATAAACAAGTGACAGGTAGTTCACGAACTCATTTCTCCTCCTTCACCTTCTTCGACTTCGACTTCTTCTCTTTCTTCTCCTTGTCGTCCGACTTGGACTTGGACTTCTTCTCCTTCTCGGGCTTCTCCTTATCATCAGACTTGCTCTTCTTCGCCTTCGGCTTACTAGGCGTCTCGGTAACAGGTTCCTTTTCCTGTTCCTCTTCAAGCTTCTCAGGCTCACCCACTGTCACAGTCGCAGTGGCAGGCGCAATCGGCAACGCCCCAGACATAGTAATCGCACTGGCAGCCGGCCGTCTAGGTGTCGCCGTGCTCAAAACCCCATTCTTCTCATCCTCAACTACCTTCTCTTCCTCCTCGGGCGAAAGCATGCTCCCCTCAATACTCATAAACCCGCGCTCGCGGTCCGTACCGGGAATAACGTCGATGTCGAGGACACGGAAACGAACAGTTCCGCGGACGCGGTGGCCAGAGACGGACTGGAAGTAACCTTCTGCAGACTCGTCCTCTCCTTCTTCTTGGCCTTCAGGGGCAGGGTTAGGTGTTGTTTCCGAGAGGGGGTTTGCGTCCGAAGCTAGGGAGACAGGGGTGAAGTGTTCCTTTTCAGGGTCGAAGTTCTTAGTTGGGGCGTCAGATTCGCTTTCATCGTCCGTTTTGTTGGCTGTGGGGCCTTCCTCGCCTGGGGGGATCCATTTCCAGTTTGTGGGGAGGCGTTTCCGCTCGATGCCCACAGAGAACAAGTTTAGGACTACTGCGCCAAGGAATCCTTCGGACTGCACGTTCACCCAGCCCTCGAGGATCTGGCCGCGCTGTGGTCTGAAGACGAGGAATGTGGCTGTCAGGTAGACATAGAGAACACCATATTCGTTCGCGGATGTCGCGAGGGTCAATGGCTGCGGGCTGGGATCTTGCGACTGCGCTGAGGAAGATGCGTTTGGTGGCGTGGAGGATATCGAGGCGTTAGAGTACGCAAGGACAATACCCTTGAGTGGTGGATAGTAGGTTAAGAGGAGGGGAGAAAGGTGCTCAGCCAGCAGCGATGCAAGCGCATGGGTCGGAGAGATAGAGATAGGCGACAGGGGAAGATAAAGCGTCGCAGTGGTTAGTGTGTATGGCGAGTCTGGTACTGTCTGTGTCTGCTTCGTCGCGGCATTCTTGCTCTTAGTGCTGGAGCTAGACTTGCCCTTGCTCTTCTTCTCATCGGACTTGCGCTTCTTGGTGGAGGAGGTCGAGTCTTGAGACTTGTGCTTGCGCTTGCGTTCGGGAAGGTCGATTGTGGTGGGCGTGTTTGAATCGAGATCCATTGCGTCGACTGCCATTCTTGTAGTTTGGATTGTCCAGCTTGCGCTGGGGAGCGACAGGTTGATATTGGCTTTTGATGCGGTTGGAGATTGACATGCGCTTTTTTTTTTTTTTTCTCTTTTTCTTTCTCTGGAGAATGGGAACGGAAGGCGGTGGGTTTGGCGGTGTGAATGGTTGCCTTTTTTGGGAGATATCGGATATCGGAGGCTTGCTCACTACCATGATAACCAAGGACTAGAATTGGCGCGCGCTAGTTTTTGATCGAGGAACCAAAGGCCACAATGAAGCCAATGTGTAGTTAAAATAAGCAAGAATAAGATATATTGCGGTGCTGATACCAACATTGAATAATGTCCTAACGGTAACCCTAACCAGATTCCCAGATCTCCATCTCTCAAACTATCAATATTGTAGCAAACTTTCCGATATGGGTTGATGAAACGCCCATGTATGTCTCCCAGTTGATCTTCCTTACCCTTGTTAGCGGTGGTAAAGACAGCTCTCGAGGCCGTTACTGATAGTAAGCCCCCTGATCAAGCGGATTCGGCGTCTGATCCGGCCACAACAAAAGAATCCCGTCCTTCGCAGCAGAAACTTGCTTCTCATCCTTAATGATATTCAGCTTCAGCAAAAGATCCATCTGCTCCGTCACCCAATACCTACACCCCACCCCGCACGGCGCACATATGTATATAGAGCTGTCCAATCGGACATTCGTTCTTTTCCTTCAACGAAATCTCCTGTGGGTTTAGCTAGTTATTAGCACTGCGGGCTTGGCCCTTAACAAGTAGAACTGTAGAATATATTTGGACGCTTACCTAGGTATGGGGTGGGTGTTCTTTTTATATCGTCTGGTTTCACAGTGCATACCTGGTTCAAATATTAACTGATTCACAATTGCCCACACTGTAATCCAGTGAATCTTCTTATTCTTATTGGGAGTGAAGAAGAATGACGACCTACTTGCAGTTGACGGAAGATGCGCGGCTGACTAAGCGTATTTAGGGACCTATCAATGCGATAACAAACTGCCAAATTGCAGATCAGGGACTCCTCTAACATACATAGGACAGCCATGTCGTCCATTCTCTCGTTCTTAGGATGGGCATTCCTTCCTAACGTAAGTTCTTCACTAGCACTGAGCACTGAGCTATACTAACAATACAAGTATGCCACATCACTCCTTCAAAGCATCTACTACGGAATCACCGTCCGCGCCGGCGAACCTCGACCTCAACCTCCCTCCCCACGATATGCGCGACATCGCCGTCGCATCTTTATTCTAGTAATAACCAGCTACCTCCTCTACACCCTCTACGACACCTTCCACAATGTTCATGTTACCGGCGACTTTTACCGCACGCTGGGCGTCTCCCCGCTCGCCAACGACCGGACAATCAAGTCGCGCTTCCGACGATTGGCGGCGCAACACCATCCGGACAAATTGGGCCATGGAGCAGGTGACGGGGCATATGGAAGCGGCGGAGACGACTATTTCGTGTTTTTGAAGCTGGCGCAGGACACGCTGTTGGATCCGGCGAAGCGGTTTGCGTATGATCGGTTTGGACCTTCGATCCTGAATTGGGGAAATGAGAAGACGATGCAAGACTTCTTGTATGCGGCTATGCAGCGGTCGATTATCCCGCAGTATGTTGGAGGTTTTGTGACGATTATATTTTTGAACTTTACTTGGTGGTCGGACTGGGGGCGCTACGTGAGTCTGCTCTCTCCTCCGTGCAAGACACGAACACAACTAACGGTGACCGATAGTGGCGCTTCTTTACATTCGCGGCCCTCCTAACCCTCGAACTTACCCTGATCACCCATAGCCATCTCGCGGTCTTCACGCCTGCCTCCCTCCTCCCCGAAGGCCTCCGCAACGTCCTTAACATCTCCGACTCCCCCAGTTTCTATCTCCTCCCATTCCAAGTCCTCCAAATCGCCCGCCAAGCCTCTATTATACTACACATATTTATCTCCCAACTCACACCACCAGAACTGGCAAAGAAATCGTCCTCAACCCCGGGAGAACGCCTCCCTTCGGATACGATGCAGAAACTGGGACAGGTGGTTAATCTTTCCCGCGCGACGGATCTGGAAGCGACGAGGCTATTGCAGATGGGCTATGCGCCGTTTCGGGGCGATAAAGAGGGAATTGCAGCGCTAAGGAAGGGGATGAAGGAAGGATTGGTGTTGAGTGGTGTGAGGAATAGTCCAGAGGTGCAGCAGGCTGTTGCAGAGGTTGTTGAGAGACGAAAGAGGGAGAGTAAGGATGAGTAGATAGCGTATATCTGGATGTATTTTTATTAATAGATTCTTTGTCCACGCAAACTATCTTTCTCGAGCCGTGGCCGTCTTCTCTTCCGTTTTCATTCTCAGCCTCGTGGCTCACTGTAGATCTGGATGAGCATAGCCTTGTTAATTCATATTTGCTTTGCCTCGTATTGCCCCTGATCGCTATCCTTTTTACCTCTCTTGTCTAAACTGGCATCCTCAAAGCGCCTAGGTGTAGCCTATCAAAAGGAAAATGAATTCCATCGTTATCCTGTCCAGGCCTGACAACTAACTGGATATTCATACAATCACAGTAACATGGTATGCACTTGCCCTGTTCCCCTGTCTTATGCACCAATCAACAATTAAGCAACAGGAAATTGCATACATCGAACAAGACCCCAACAGTGCCCCGCATGCTGTCCAGAACAGAAGACCACCGGAGCATATCGAACAAGACCCAACAGCGCACCGCATTCCGTTGAAAACAGAAGTCCATCCGAGCCTCCTTTTCTCTATATACCAGAGCACAACGACAAATACCCCGTCCAACCTCACAATCTGACAGGGCCTGTTGTGTATGATATACCATCGCAGCCGCAGCTGCCTGGGAATGAAGATGGTTCAACTGCCGTGAAGAAGAATAGGAAATGGCCATGGATTGTTGCCGCTGTTGCCGCTGTTGTTGTTGTTTTGATTGTGATTATTATTCCTTCTATAGTCGCTACTAGGCATTAAGGAGGGATGACTAGTATCTAACTGGGCGACTTCTTCAGCGATCAATTATCATCCCCCCTACAATATCTGTTACTATCTCAATACCTTCGTATTTATCGACACCTCCACCTGCCTTAGCCTAGTAGGCTACGTCGACCTTCCCTTTTTTTAGAGTGGCAACTTTACCTCTCATTTCTCGCGCATTCGTTAGCTCCTTTTTTGTTTATGTGAAGACAATATAAACAAAATTCCCCAAATCTTAAGTCTATAACTTGAAATGGAATTCAATCCGAATCAGGAATTGAGGAAATGGCCGATTTCAAAGACAACCAAAAGGTAGAGCCAGTCACAGGAAACAAACAGATCTCGAAATCGCCCTCGTGTACATGGAAGAGGAAGTCCTACCCACTCATACTTCCATTCACTACAGAATACTAGAATACTGGCTGCCAGCACGAGCACGGCAATCGTTACCGATCAGAATCTACTGGCATCTATCAGGAGTGATGAACAGATTGCTGAGCAGGGCCGTCGATATGTCCTTGCTCTGGACAATGAAGAGCCAATCTCTCAAGGTGTCTCATATGACACAACTATAAGCGTCAGGATGGACTTTGGATATACCCTGAGCCAGCGTGGTCGGATACCATGAAGCTGGCGCTTCCGTTCGAACTGTTTTCATGTCCGAGATATGACGGGAAACATAATCCTCGAAAGACGTCTACTGCGTTATGAGGACGGGGAAGTTGTCCGTTTCGTGTGGACCATGGCACGAGACTGGTTAGTTTGCTGCGGGGATTGAGAGAGCTTGTTGAGAATGGGGTCTGGACGGTAGGGGAGAGGATGAGGTTGAAGGAGAGATGGAGTTTTACCGGGAAGCTGAGGACCCCGAGACGACAGACTGGTTTGTGTTGCGCGAAGAATGTCTTGATTTGGGGCATATTTGGTTAGAGAACAATCTAACTCATATCAAGCAAAATAACTACAATCTTTCATCGCATGTCTAATTGAAGGATCCCAAGACCATCGCCCAAAGCAATCACCTCAAGCCCCCCGCCGTCGAAACCTACAAGGACTGCTACGCAGTAGCAGTTCTCGAAGTCGCAAGGACCTGGCCCGGAGGAGCAGTGCAATCTGCTAACTACTCCAGAGTACTTGGTAACGAGTACAAGTAACTAAGCTGCAGTGCGCTGTATGTATTCCGGAGTGGTCTCGCTCGCTGATTCCACTGAACTGTGTGGACCCGAGCATTCGTATGGAGTATGGAATAAGTTATGTAGATTGTATATCTCAGCTAAGCGGGGCATACAGTATTTATAAAGCGAGACCCTGTGTTATTCTGAAGGCAAACCCAAATTTCTTCATCTATCCTCATCCTACTCATCCACACAATGTCCATTCCCCGATCCTTCACCATAATTCCCGACGAGGCCTTCATAACAAATCCCCCCCAAATGACAATGACGAGCCCAGGATTCAGGCCCAAGCCGACGTAAACAGCGACAATGCCGCCATCTTCACTCTAAACAACGGTATCCTCGAAACCGGAGACTGGTACCTCGGTCGATTTCTCGTCGAAGATCGAAGCTTACTTCCTAAGCGTGTGTTTTGGTTGAAAAAGGAGGATACAGAGGCCAATTTTGTTCACCGGACTGAGATCGAGCAGCTAGATGGGAATTTGTATGGAGTGAAGAATGGCGGTATGCAGACATACTATCAATGTGACTAACAGTTGGAATGAGAAAAAACTAATTTGGATGTATAGGAGGGTCTTTGACGCTGATTGATGGAAAAGTTTGGGCTGATTTGCTTGGTGGTAAGTACCTAAGTCTAGTGAGCGAGGTTTTATCGTGCGGCGATGAAGCTCTTAGTTTTAGCAAGCACTCTGTGACAACTTCAATACTACGTACATCCTATACTGCGCGATACTATCGCTATCCTATCGACTACCGTATAGACCTCGTACGGCTATCCGGACAATCGGCACCGCTGCCCCGAAGCTTCCCCGTTTCAATTAAGATTGGCTGGGACGGGTATGAGTAAATCCAAATCCGAATCCGAAGGAGGTCGTCCTTATCATCGCCCCCCCCCTCCCCTAAAATCCTTGCCAGTATCGAGGGATTCTTCGTGTCTCTGATTTCAAACAGATTGCAAGACATTCAAGAAAAAAAAAAGATGAGCATGTTTTCTCGACTGCAAAACCAAACTCTCCAATGGTGGTATGACGTTCCTTTGCCAGCATGCGAGGCTGATGCGTCTCCAATCTTCCAACCATGGTATAGATTTGATTCATCAGTCAACAAGTGGGTTGCTTTTGATTCCACCTCTGGACTTACTGGCACAGGATACAATCCCAGTAATGGTGGGAAGTTCATCCTGGTTACATGGAATGTTGATGCCACTTCGCCCGCCCCTGAGGCTCGGATATCTGCCCTCATCTCGCACATTCAGAGCTTAGTTACTCCAGCTGACATCATTTTCCTCCAAGAAGTATCGCGATCTGCTTTGCTGACTCTATTAGAAATGCCTTGGCTTCGTGAACACTGGTACTCGAGTGAAGCAGACACAACCAATTGGGGAAAACAGTCCTTTGCAAGCATAACACTTGGGTCAAGATCACAGTTAACTGATCCACAAAACGCTGCTCTTGGCCCAATCCGGCGAGTCAAATATCCCAGTCGCTTTGAAAGGGATGCACTTTGTTGTGACATCCTCTTACCTTCCCATGGACCAGCAAAAAATCCCCTCCATGTTCGTCTAATCAATGTTCATTTGGACTCTCTGCCAATCAATCCTTCTCTCCGCCCTCACCAGCTCTCCATCATCACTTCTTACCTTCGTGCTACGGGTCATGGTCTGGTGGCTGGCGATTTCAATCCTGTCCTTCCTGATGATGATATGCTTGTTAGTGCAAATGGCCTACTGGACGTGTGGAATGAGCTATATCCAAGCAAAGCCGGATTTACTTGGGGGGCTGATGGCGATCAGCCATTCCCACCCAACCGACTTGATAAAGTGGCAGTGGTTGGACTGAAGCCATGCGGTATCAAAATAATAGCACCAGGTGACATTGGGCAGGCTGCCACATCAAAATTGAGACAAGAGGAAGAAGATCAGAAGCATGATCATAACTCGTTGCTAAAGTGGAGTGATCATTCAGGCCTTGTGTGCTCCTTTGCATTATAGTGGGTATTGATTCAATCTTGAATTTCAATAGTGACCGAACATTCAGATAATTGAGCAACATTGATGTGTACTTCCTTACAAATGATATTACAAACCCTCCTTTTTCCTTTTATTTTTTGGGTGGGCCCATAAGAAAAGACTTGATTATAGTAGGCACCTATTGCTACTTGCTGTCCCTTCAAGCTTTACTTATCTTGCAATTCTTCCTGTCAGCAACCCAGCCTTAACTCGATCATTCCCGTGCCTTAGCGACCCTTGTAGGACGAGTCCAGGAGTTGCCATGTCTTGAGATCTTTGAATTCCTGTATCCAATCCCACAGACCATTGGCGGCATCGCCCTCCAAGCCCTTCAAAGACATCTTCTCCCCGTTCTGGATCAATAAGTTTCGAATGGAATTGATGTCAATGATATCACCATCCCTTTTCAAGCCACTACAGCGTGACTTGTTTGCCCAGCTGCTAAGCTTCAACTTTAGCAGACCCGCTGGATTAAGAAAATTCAGTTGCAAATGCTGTAGCTGGATGGTTCCAGCCTGTTCAATTTTTGGGAAGGCCATGAACCCCGCCAGAACACCATCAACTTCGACAAAGCGGCCTGACGATTCAACAAAGAAATAGTATGAATTCTGAGATATAAAACCCTCTGTATCCTGAACAAAAGGTGCGCGCTGCAGGATGCTGAGAAGAACACTGTAACTGTTCTGGCCATTGGGGATGGCAATATCAATGTCAGCTGTCATACGTGCAGTCATAGCGACATTGATACACGCAAATCCTCCAAGGAAGTAGTAGGGTACGTTGTGCCGACTCAACTCTCGGTGAAGATACATTGCGCAGTTGTAGAGGTCGTTCATAGGCAGTGCCTGAAGTTTAAGCCACATAGATCCGCACGGTCAATTGTTAAAAGAGCCCTAAACTCTAATATTTTTCTGGAACCAAGAAGTGGGGCTGGTGTGGGTGATAGGGGTGCGATCTCTGTAGCTTCTAGCACCAGAGGTGCAATGTTGACACCAGGGATGCGATGCAATATCCGAAAATGGAAGTCCTCGCACTGGCGGTGCTCAAAGGGAAAAACGGGAGTTGATTATCATAGCCCAGCCAGGCCACCGTATGAGAGAATACACACCTCGTCGTGGACGCACACCCACCTTCTAACTAGCTAATACGTATATGATGTATACAGTCCGGGCTCCTTGGGCAATTTGGAGCCGAACACAGTGAGGAAACAGGTCAGGCAAAGCACTTAGGTCTTTGGGTAAATAGCAGCTAAAGAGGGCCCGGGCAGCCCCGGATTCTCAGGACTCTGAATGGAGCCGGGCCCTCAACTAAACATACACCATAGATGTACTCTGTACAATAGGTATCTGTTGGAGTTCCTGTTTTGATACTGTCTCAGTACCGTATCGGTACTGTATCGTTCTGTCACCCTGACCGCACTACTACCATGTTAGAACTAGATCCGTCTCATATATGTACATAAAAGGGGTCTCTTGATTCAGGAGGCCCATGATCAATCAATCACATATACAACTCCTTCACAGTCGACCAACAGTATCATGTCCCGCCGCTGGAATGATGTATGACATAATCAATTAATCAACAACCATCAACCAATCAACGCACTAATATCACATGTTCGCATTCCTTGGCGGCAACGGCGGCGGCGGTAGTATATTCCGTAGGTCTTCCTTACCATCCATCTCTATTGATCATCTCTCATCTCACTACATCCTATTCCCTGCAAATTTCTCTCCCGACCTGACTTGAAATAGTCCTGAATGGAAAACCAACACATATCGCTTGTCTGTGTGTGTGTAGCAAGGCCGTCAGCAACCCCTTTTCTTACAGTATTGTTTGTCAGGCAGGTGCATTTCTAGTTCTTATTAGGCAGGTGCACTTCTTGTTCTCATCAGGCAGGTACACTTCTAGTTCTTATCTTTCAATGGCCGCCGCCATCACCAGCTGGGTGCTCAACCCAATCCAATCTTTGACAATGTCTCGACGGTGTACTCGCGAGTTATGGTGCGCTTTATCCGATGATCTTCAGAAGTCATTTCCTATGGAATGTGTTGCAGACAAAGATAATATCAACACTCTCAAAAAGAAGATCTGGGACCGTTCACCAGCACGCTTTGAAAATACTATAATCGACTACAGTGATCTCAAGCTCTACAGCCCTGTAGTGCAACTCAACAATGAAGAGGAGTTTGAGGTGAAAAATGGTGAATTCCTGAATCCACGCCGAATGATTACACCACTCTTCCCCGAAAGCAAGGATCCAGATGTGGATATTGTTGTTGTTATGAGCAGAGATACCACTACACGGAAACGGAAGCGCTCTGAATCACAAAGCAGTGAGATTTATGTTTTCCAAACCTGTTCCAGGACAATGACTGACATATATACAATAACCAGAAATTGCAGATAATAAACGTATATGTCCTCGAGAGCATACCGTGTCAAAACTTGCAGCCACTTTGGATAATGAGAACATAGTCCATGTGCGTGGAACTCCAGCCAGTGGTAAAACACGTCTCTCTGAACTTTTGAGGGACCACTATCGCAAAGAGGGAAGAAAGGTTTCCTTGATCAAGGAATGGGAAAAACTCGATCACAAGAATCCTTGGGATAGTCTTGTCAAGCTTGTTGAGAAATGGAATGAAGAAGCACAGGACACTCCCACCATGACTTCACAATCAGAACAGGATCTCTCTTGGGTTTTGACATCAAACACTGTGATTATTGTGGATGAGGCACAGATGACCTATAATGATGCTGCGCTCTGGAACACAATCTTCAAAGAGAGACTAACTCCTAGTGTTTATAAATTTCAACTATGTCTTTTCTGCTCTTATGGCAGTCCGGCAGCAGGCCCAGATCAAACATTCTTCACTCCAGTCAAGTTTTCTAACCAACAACGCATCTCATTGACGCCACAAAACCAGCAAGACTCACCACCTATTGGTCTATTTTATGACAAAGAAGAGTTCAAGGATGTCATTTCACGGTTGCTTGCATTTCATTATGAAGAGAGGTTCAATTTTGATGAAGGTGCCCTGGAATATATATTTGCAGTATCAAATGGCCACCCAGGAGCGGTGACATCAATAATTGATGTAATTTATGAGGTACGTGCCAAATTATCTCTTCGATTTTTTTGTTAGTTGAACCTCCCCATATTGGGGCATTTTGAGAGGCCATGTTTGAGCAAAGAAGCTAACAGTTTCAGGCCTATCGCCATGACATCAAGCATGGACATATCAGGACCTTGACAGAAGATCATGTCATCTGGTTCCTGGAGGACACTACCACAGTCTTTAAGAATCTAAGAACCAAGCCAGTTAATCGCTCTTTTCCAGATATATCAAGAGCTACAAATGGAATCTCAGTCACATTGAGCAAAATTGCAGAAGAAGGAAGTATTCCATTTGATATCAATGATGCAAGCATCAAGTTCTGTTATCAGAAAGGTTGGATTCACAGGGTAGCTCTGGACGGTGGTGATGTTGCAGTTCTGCCATCACGCTTACATGAAAAGTAATTCTCCTCACATGCCCCTATTGTTGATCTGATCTGACCATCTTAGATACATCGAATATTGGATTGGCAAAATGACAATACCCCTGCCTGCCAGATTTGACTCACTACTGAAATTATGCAAAGAGATTCTCCGTGAATTCTCCATCATGATCCTCAGGCATTCAGCTGAGGGCAAAAAGATATCAACTGCATCACAACCCAGACCTGTGGAAGCCCAATATCAGGATGAATTCCACAGGGGATTTGCCCATGTAGCTGGGATAGGCGTACCAATATCCAGTGAATGGTCAAGAACCAAGGACGGTCGAGTGGATTTCTATATTCCAGAAAAGAAATGGGCGATTGAATTATTGAGAGATCACAATAAAGTTGATGAACATATCTCTCGATTCAAGGAGGGTGGAAAATATCATCCCTGGCTAAAAGAGAATATGGTCAAGGATTGGATCATAATCAACTGTGCGACTTCTTTACCAACCAAAGGTGTGTTCTCAGTGTTCAATTCAGTATCCATGATTTATTCCACTAACAACTTGATAGAGTTCTCTGAGCCTAGGCTATGGCATGCTGTATTCATCAATGATTATTCTGAATTGCGGCTGTATAACCATCAGAAAGCTCTTATTATGTCCGCGCATCTACATATTTGAGGATCAGCGGGAATGGTATGGCTATTACACTGTATACATGCATATGTCTTTCATTGTGATATCTTTGTTAGCTGTAGCCAACTTCTCAACCATCAAGCAATCAGATGAATTCACCTGGTTTCTTTTGTCTTGCCTGTATGGCTTCTTCTCCTTTTCTTTCCTCTCCAGGGCCGATATTCTCGTCTTATGGCTACCTAGTTTAGATCAAGAATACTATCTCGGTTTATCTATTAGGCCGAGCCCGTGACAATAAGGGTACAAGTGGAAATAGAGAAAGTGAAAGTTGTATCTGTCTTTTCTGTTCTTTTCTCTTTTCCTCTTCATTGATACACTTTTGTAATGGGCCGAAGCCTTGCTATCTAATATATAGATATGTACAAAAAGAACTCGTTGAAGAAAGGAAGAATCGTTAGTATGGCGGGCGATGAATTCGGACGTGTCCTCGTGATCAGGTGACCAGAGGTCACCTGACTTCAAGGTGGTTTTGGTGTGTGATGCATGGTCAGATTACAGTTGAGGCCACCCGACCGCAGACCTCAGCCCACCCTCAAAGTGGGGCTCTTGGCACATGTGACCTCAAATATAAAGGCTCAGCCCACCCTGGTCTTACCGCACTTTGTAACATACCATACGCATATTTCGTATAACTAGTTCTCATCATGGAAACGATCAATGTTTATGATGTCGGGTGGCCTCAACTGTATTCACATGGATGGTTGATTGGTTGGTGGCCTATCGGCTAAGGCTAGCTATAACTACCGGGCAGAAAGCGAGGGCGGTGAGACACGTGACCCGCTGGGTACTAACAGGTGGTTCTGTGAATAGCTTCAATCGAGAATCATTCATGATTCGAGGTGCCTTTCGGGCCTAGCCCGTTACACTTTTTGCCCTAGAGCAAACTAAGTTAGCAACCAACTTTGATAAAGACACCTTGTTAGTGGTTGAAATAAATGAGCAAGGACAAAACAATGAGCAGAACAGGGGAGGGGTCCATAACTGATAAAAGGAAAAGGAATGTGAAACTGAAGCCGACCACTAAGAATACCAGGCATAACCAAAATATTAGCAAGTGTTGCCCACCAAAGTCCCAGGCAAGGATCAAAGTCAAAGAAGGGCAATACGCGCAGGTCAGAGATGAGTTGACAAGCGAGGAGGTAGACATGTATCTGGAAGAAAACCTGAAAGGTCTTTTATGGACACTATTGACAAGGCGCTTATTCAGTCAGCTCTGATACACTAAGCCTTTGGGAAATAAAGCTAGAGATTATTGGAGATAGTATATATACCTCCATGATTTCGAAACTAAACCCTAATGCGGGTTGGTCATGGGAGCTTTCAATCTCCTGTGGATCTCAGCCTAGCTCACAGGATAATCGGTTATGTTCCTGGGAGCTTTGAGCAAGCTCCGTGGACCCAGATCGATCCCAGAAGCGGACTGGAACTTCACCCGAACTTAATCTAGATAATTTCAATTGACCGTCAGATTCATGATGCCAGCGCTTGGACCGGGGGGTTTCGCACCGGGTGTGAGTGGCCGTAGTATCGCACCCTTTAGGGGCACCCACCCGACTATTGACTGTACTTAAGCCACACGCCGGCCGGTTAGTAGTTGGGTGGGTGACCACCAGCGAATCCCGGCTGTTGTATGTTTTTTTTTTTTTTTGCGCGAAGCGAGCAAGATTATTTCATGGAGTGTTTAAAACAACAAAGCAAACGAGATTCCATTATTGCTTTTTCCCCAGAGGTAATAGTGGCCTTTTCCGCCAGCAATAAATATGGCATTAGTACCATTTCACTCTGCGGTATCCTCAGAGCTGAAAGCTGACACCCGTTGAGCTGAACAAACACGTTGGTATGATTATCATCCATTGGTTAATGATGTGCGAGCCCCTCGGTCCGTGTCCAGTGTAATGGACCAACGCAATTGATTTCCCCATTAAAAATGTACTATGATTAACAGTAACCTTGTACTATAGCCGGACATCAGCATGCATAGTATTTATCACGGCGATGACTCGGCTGAAGAAAAAAAAGTTGAGCTGATGAGTGTAGTTGAATTTGGATTGACATCAAGGCATATCCATGAGGCTTTGCCTCGCTGCAAATTCAGCCAGCCACGTCTTTCTGATCCGCATATCGCATGGGCAAGATCCAGCTAAGCTTCTATTCAGCTGAGCCACAAGTGGGTGTACTCTATAGAGGTTTGATCTGTTTGTGGATCATCATTGCCCTTTCTCTGGCTTTATAGATTCTCGTTGTGGTGAGATGTTGCCAGAAATGTTTGAATATAACGCATGCATTGCTCCGCAGTGTACATCAGAAAGCTTCCATTGCGACAAAACACCGCAAAATAAAGCGTGGTAAATCAGCCTATGCATCCATTGTTTCATTGATGGATTGTCATCTGAATAAGTGCCTGAGGCTGAGTATGCGTTCAACCTGATTGGGAAGGTGGTGGGCCCAGCCCTCAGTGCTGCTTCGACAAATTAGACCACACATATCATAAGGGAAATGTCTCCGCTTGTTATTCTACAGGCTACGGGGCGATGGTGGAGAAAGCATTAAACCCATTTTCATGCATGACCATGGCCCACCAATGCACTGGAAAATCTTTGAGTCGACACCATGACTGGCGAGGGAGAAGATCCAAGGGATGTGTCATTAGGTGTCAAACCCCTCTCAGGCGTCATTGTTCAGCTCATGAAAATAGTGTACCTTTCCTTTTATTATATAAATTGCCTCGCGATTGCGGTGTCAGAGATTCATCAATTCATGCAGTTGTGATTCACAAAAATCCAGAACATGACAGTAGATCCATCCCTCCCAGTATCCTTGCAAAACTTGGAACCATTTGCTTTGCAAAGTTCCGATAAAGAGCTGCATTATTTTCCAGGCAAATTTTTTGTTTGCCCTCAAGAAATAAATGAGCAAGACCCCCTTGTCATGGCAGACAATGGGATAATTGCAACCTGTCACGGGCTCGGAATAGTAGATAATAACGAACTGAATTCCTATCTAAACTATTGTAGCCATCGACGAGAATCTCGAATCTGGAGAAGAAAAGAAAAGAAGAAGTCGACCTAGATATGAAGAGGTCTTAAAAGGATCGTTGGCAACGTGACTGGATAGTGTTTGTGATGTATCATCCATTGCTGTAGTGTTGAACCACTGTATGTGAGCTATCATATGTGAGCCGTCACAATGAATCCTAAAGGTGTTAGAGGTATGTGTTGTTTTTCAAAGAATAGATTAATGGAAATATTGATGCTATTTCACTAGTGAAAAACACAGTCTTTCAGTATATTCAGTACTTCCTTGCTGCTCAACTTGAGATAGACTTGATATCTCCTTTACATTCCAACAGGATTAAAGTCTTTGATTGCTTAAAAGGTTTCCCAAAACAGCCAAGTCAGAATAATTGGGACTGTGGTGTGACGGTTCCGTTCAATATGAAATTTATTGGTGAACTATCTGGGAAATACTAGCATGAGGAAGAAAAGGAAAGAGTGCTGGGCCTGCCAGCGCTCAACTATTTAATGTGCGAGGGGCTCTGCCCCTAAAACAGAACAAAGAAATCAACACAAAGGAATCCAACATGTCATGTGACTTAGTGAGCACCCCTGCTCCGTGACATTACCCCTCTCTCTGGATGAATGGCTGCCCTCAGCCATTGGGTACTGGGTAATCATCATCGCCGTGATCCTCCAGGAACTCCTCCTCCTCAGCTGCGCGGAGCCATTCCAGTAATCGACGGGGAGGACCCGGTGCCTCTGGGTTTTTTGCGTGAAAGATCTGGAGCTTCACTGGGCTATTCTTGAAATCCCGAGCTGGATACCAGTTTAAATCTTCATCATAGCCTGTCCATCTCACTCGGTACTGTAGCTTCCGATACCTCAGTTGTGAAGCAACAATCTCCTCCACTTCCCACTCATCTTGACCATTGACAGTGATGGGTGGTGGTTCCTCCGTCTGTTGACCAGGTAGTGGTTCTGTGGTGGTAGCTTTGCGGAGGTATTCTGGGTTGATCACAGGATGGACCTTGACAGAAGCCGGCAGATTGATGCGGAAAGCATTCCCTTCCTTTGCAAGGACCTGAAATGGACCCGCCCACTGGTAGTCAAGCTTCTTACTAGGTCGTCCAGTATTCCAGTTCTTTGTTGACACCATCACCTCGTCTCCAACACCAAAGTCTATCTCTCGCCTGCTGTGATTCGCATTCCGCTGTTGACATGCCTGTGCAGTTCGGAGTCATTCCTGTACCCAATCCCATGTTTCCTGTAACTGCTGCAGCCGTTGCTGAATAGTGGTATCTGTGATGGTCCCATTCACCTCCATCTTCCAGTCAAATGACATTCTGGGTGTATATCCGCTGTCAATAAGGAAAGGGGATGTCTCAGTTGATTCACCTGTCAATAGCGCGCCAGCAAAGTCTATCAAAGGGAGCTTCTCTGACCAATCATTCTGGTAATGGTTCACAAATGGACATAATCGTTGCTCAATGATCTGGTTAGCATTCTCAGTTTGCCCATCAGTCTGTGGGTGGTCGGCAGTTGAGAGCTTCAGCTTCACGCCTAATGCATTGCACAATCCTCTCCAAAATTCTGAGACGAACTGACCTCCACGGTCTGATACAATGGTGTCAGGGGGTCCTTTCCATCGATAAACATGCTCAATGAATAACTTGGCCATGTCTTCTGCTCCAGTGGTCTTGTGACAGGGCAGTGAAATGTACTGCTTGCTGAAACAGTCCACAATCACAAAGATATTATTAAATCCCTTTCTGTCTTTCGGTAAAGAGCAGAAATCCATTGACATGCTTCCAGGGCCGACCAGGTGTTGGCAATGGCTTAAGGAGCCCTGGTGGTTTATCATGTCGGGTATTGGTTCTCTTGCATGTCATGCAGTTGTCCACATAGCGCTCTACATCACGGCTCCAACTCTCCCAGTAGTACCGTTCTTTCAGGAGTTGCTTGGTCTTGTTCTTCCCTGGATGTGCAGTAGACATTTGCCAGTGGATTTCATCTAGCAACCTGGCTCGCAAGTTGTCTTGATCTGGCACATATAGTCGGTTGTGATAGAGTAAGAGCCCTCCCTCACTGGTCCATGCAGATTCTCGCTTCTCACCCCCTGCTTGCTGTTTCTGATTCCATTCACGGTTGGCTTGGCAGATTCTGTCAATGATGTGTAGCTGAGGATCCATTTGCTTCAACTCTATTTGTGACATCTCACCTCCCTTGACTAATGAGTCAGTTTGGGGAGTAGCTTGAGCAAGCTCCTGCAGAATCTGAGTCTCCAGATGCTGTTGGTGCAGCATGACCTGATTGCGATGGTCCTTGTGCACTCCTGCATCCTGATTTCGACGAGTCAAGGCATCAGCACAGATGTTTGTCTTTCCAGTACGATACTTGATGAGGAAGTGGAATCTTGACAAGAATTCTGCCCAACGGGCCTGTCGGGCATTCAGTCGTTTTGTTGTCATGAAGTATTGTAGGGCTTGATGATCTGAAAAGATGAGGAATCAGTCACTTCTCTGTAGTCCTTCAAGCTCGGCTCTCCATTCATTCAATGCCACAATGATGGCTAGAAGCTCCTTGTCATGGATCTCATAATTCTGCTCTGCAGGGGTCATTGATCTTGACAAATAGGCCACTGGATGCCATAGGCCGTCCTCAGGGCTCTGTTGTGAGAGGATGGCTGCCACAACATTGTCTGAGGCATCTGTCTCCAACTGAGTTGATAGTTCCGGGCGATAGTGTGTCAGAACTGGTGCTGTTGCTAAGCTCTGTTTCAGTTTCTGGAAAGCTTCCTTGCATTCTGGCGTCCAGAGAAATGGGAACTCCTTCTTTGTCAGTTGAGTTAATGGCTTGGCGATCCAACTGTATCCATAGATGAATCGCCGATAGAAGTTACAAAATCCTAGGAAAGACTGCACTCCCCTTACAGTGCTTGGTTGGTTCCATCTGAGCACAGCGGTTACCTTATCAGGATCCACCTCTATCCCTTCAGTAGTGATGATAAAACCAAGATACTTGGTCCTTGTGACATGAAATTCACACTTGTGAAGACTAGCTTGTAGGCCTGCAGCTCTCAAACGAGTAAGGACTGCTTTCACATGTAGTTCATGCTCTGCTTCATTTGCACTGTAGATGAGGAGGTCATCTACAAATGCAGTGACGTATTCATCTAGCATATCCATGAGGGTGTCATTCACCAGTCGCTGGAAAGTTGCTGGTCCATTTGTCAGCCCAAAGGGCATCACCTTGTATTTGTATGAGCCATAGCGGGTCCGAAAAGCGGTGTATTCCTCTGAGTCAGGGTGCATACGAATACGGTGAAATCCTTGCCTGATATCCAACTTGGTGAACACTTTAGCATGAGAAATTCGCTCCAAGACTTCATCAATGAGAGGTAGGGGGTACCGGTCCTTGCGAGTGATTGAGTTCAACTTCCTGTAGTCAACACAGAATCGGAGGCCTCCACCAGGCTTCCTTGCCATCAATATTGAAGCATAAGGAGACTGGCTGGGTACAATGAAACCTTTATTCAAGTTTTCAATGATGTATTCTCGAGCTGCTTCCAGCTCCTCAGTGGACATCTTGTACAATGGGCTGTATCCAACAGCCTTTGAGGGGTCTTCATCAAGCTCTAGTTGGTGATCGACATCTCGTGGTGGTGGTAGTGTGTCAGATGCTGTCTTGCTGAAAACATCAGCAAACTCTCTGTATTGTTCTGGTAGTTTCTGGCAGATGGTTCCCAACTCCTCCTCCTGCTCAGGCTTCCTTCCTTCATCCACTATCTTATCAATCTCTGCCAATGTGGTCACAAAGATCTCTGAATCACCCTTGCAGAGATGCCGTTCGAAACCCACTCCACCAATCATAGCAATATCAATTGTTGCAGAGGCTTCTTTTCCTCTCCAGCACCCTTTCTGTGCTTGCTTCCTTTCTTCTTGTTGAACTACCGGATTCTCTGGAGGTCTTATGGAGAATGTAGGTTCCATCATTTGTTGTTTCATCCATCTCAACGATCGTTCATTGTCTCGACTAAAGGCTCAAAGATTGCGCCTTTTGATGTCTTCCTGTTCTAGTAACTTGTCTCTTCAGTCTGCATCTCTTTGGTGATTGATGCTCACTCGATCTTTTCGACACAGTATGGTCTTTGGCAGTGTCTGTATTAGCTGATTCGCCACCTCTTTCCAGGGAGGTAACTCCTCAGGCCACAACAATCAATTGTTTGTACAGTCCGGTAGGACTCGGCTTTCTGCTAACCACTTTCTCCCAATGATGATGTCATGCCTCCCCAGATCAGCAATCAACATGGGAGTATTGGGCATCTTCCTTCCATCAATTCGCAAATCCAGTACTATGGCATGTGTGATCGGCTCTCCCATTCGACCGTCATATCCCTTAACCGGGCAATCCTTTCCTAGTGGGATAGTACCTACCCCAAAAAATTGAGCCAATTTAATTGCTAATGGTGTGCATATGAACACATATCCATTTGCTCCAGTGTCAATCAAAGCATTAATTGCAATTGATAATCCATTTCCAGCTACCTGAGCACCTAAAGTGAAGCTATCTTGTTCCCGTCCAAGTAACTGTTGCAAATCAATACCATAAAGACTGACGGTGT
>JBDODA010000058.1:0-152023 GCA_039880815.1 Aspergillus intermedius | reverse complement strand
CTACCAGATAGGCGGTTTTTCGCTCCGCCCGTCGTATGTTCCGTTTCGGGACCCCGTGGCACGTGGTCTGTTTTGACACGCGCGACCGCCTTTTTCCGACGTAAAATAGCAACTACTACTACTACTAACGCGTGAGAGAGAGCCCGAAGTGACATCCGATGCCATTGTTCGCTGGATTAGAATTAAGCGGGTCGATCGTTGTTGGATCCCGCACGGAAGGTCTGTACGGGTGATTTTGTTGGATGGTGCCTGAGGTGTAGGTGCTGGTGTAGGGGTTTGTGTACTCCGGAATATCGATTGAGGATAATACATCCGACTATGGATCATCATATACAATGCTGGCAACTGAAGGTAACTCGGCTTAATTGGTTTAGACAATAGTAATATCGTTGCCTGTTTAGGCACGAGCACATATAGGGCTACGTAATTGATAAGACGGCAGATATTCGAGAAAACTAGAATGATGGAGAAACAGGTTGTAGAAAAGATAATAGGCAATAGGCAATTAGCTCCCAATAGACAGGTTGCTATTGTTCGAGTTCTCAATAAGGACTACCGATTGTTGAGTCTGATATTCACTGTGAGTCGGCAGTAACCCTATTGTCGCCGAATCAAGACATCCTCATGACCAAGCCGCCATTGAACTCTTAATGGCCTGAATAGAGACATTGTCTTCTGATGCAATAGACAATAGGCAGCTTCAAGTATATAAGAATCTCTAATCCACATCCCGTCATTTTGTCAAGTCCCATCAACTCTCAGTACTCGAACCTCACCTCTTCGTCCAAAATGGAGTCTCTTAGAATTCGTATTCCTTCCATGAAGCCTAGTTTTGAACGGATTTGTCCTACTTCGTCCGTCTCATCAATTTTTTCCCTGTCTACCATATCCAGTCAGCGAGACAGCTGCGAAGGATCCCTTAGACTCAACAGAGAGTAAGTCTCACCGGTCCGTGCAAGCTGCAATGTATATCCGTTAACTCCCAGTTAACTCCCAATAGAAGCGCTAGACTCATGTATGAAGACATCGCCAAGCTCAATCCCTTCTATGAAGTGTATGAGAACTTCTGGAATACAGAGTCCGAAGAATCGTCTCTGACCTTCTCGTCGCGCGGTTCAAGTGATTCAGCAAGGTCACCTTCTCTGACATCGATTACCTCGAGTCAAGATTCCTTCCGCCCTCTCGAAGTATCCTCTTCTCCTTCAATCCGTCACTTCCGTTCACACCTCGATCTCCATGAGACGAAAAGACACCAGGTCTTTCTCCACGAAGGAAGCGAGCATCTGCCAACATACGGGGAATACGACGGACAGAGCAGCCAATTTGCCGCCTTGGATTATACCGACAGCGTGAAGCAGCAGCAGCCGCTATCACCCATCGAAAAGCCAGAGGACGACTCCGATTCCGACGAGCTTGAACCGGATCTTCGTCCAAAAGTCCATCCATCAAAGTACCCCCACAAGAAACTCTTCGGGCAAGATGGTTGGCTCGGATGTTCAACAGATGTGCACGCGCTGCCATTGGAGAAGCGGACTTCCACGATGTTTAAGGACATTGGTAAGAAGATCAAGAAGCAAGTAGGAGAAATCGTTAGTTTTCCTTCAATCCTTGGAATTTGTTGGAGTTTCGCTAACCACAAACGTAGGCCGACGACATGGCAAAAGCCTACCCAAACCGTTTCAGTTCTGCAGCTCTATGCCGTTCAAAATCGTCTTTGAACCTGGCTGCCCGCGTTTCCTTGGATCCTGCAACACAGTCCAAACTGTACTCCGACCTGGAGGTCATGATTTGTCTCAGCGCCAACGACTTCCTGGTCCAACAACACGGCGAAGGCCGTCTCTCGGCCGAGTCTATCAAAAAGATCAACAGCTTCTGGGGATCGAAGAACCGGCCACAAGTTGTGGAGTTCCACTTTGATCAGGCAACTCAACATCGACTAATTAACGACAACCTTCGAACTCTGCGGTTCAACGGAGAATGCTCTACGAATCCCATTCGCCTCGTCACAAACATGAACAACTGGAAAGCCCTCGCCAAGGACATGAGCGTCCGCACTTTTTGCGTTCCCGACAGCGTCATTCGGAAACATTTGTACGATATCCACGAGATTCTCGATATGCTCGATGCTCCACGCGAGACTTTTCTGGACTTTGAAGAGCTCCAGGTGCGCACATTATCATTGATAAAGGATCAGAGCTATCGATCAGGCTCTGATAATAGCACTCTGTCGGACTCCAGAACCTCCAAGACCTCCAGCATCAGATGCTCGGAGGACAGCCGGAGGGTGTACCCGACTAAGTGGTAGTCGCGGGGCCGGTGTGAATTTTGTTGGATAACAGGAAGATTCTTCGGGAAAATTGGCAATCATTTTGATCCATTAGCGTGTTTCCTCTGTTTTTCTTCCATTTCTTTTCTTCTGTTTCTGTGTTGGTCTTCAAGCGCTTGTTAGTTGTCAGTAGTCCGGCTCGTTGGCCATGATACCCTTTGTTTTCAATACTTTGATGTATTTTAGTTTGGGCAAGTCTATTTAGCGATAGTTATCGAATATGCATTCTTCTTATGCGAACGCTCTCACTCCAATAATAGACTGCACACGCATATCCGTAGTGTTGATACGTTTTTCCTTCAGCTGGCACGTGGGCCGACGTCATAGGCTCCAGCGCGGATCACGAGAAAATCGCCCGAACCTCCTGGTAAAAGCCTGTTGTTGATCTGTAACACTGAAAATTTCTTCTTTGGAGGTGTCAAGATATGGCTTCGCTCGTTCTCTGGCTCTAAACATGATACAGGGTAAACTTCGTCCCTTTCTGACGTCGTGGAATTTCCGATAATGCTCGCTCTCCCTTTCTGCCACGACAACGCCGGGGACTTTCGCCAGCAGCGATCGAAAACTACCACTAATCATCTTCTTTCTAAATAACTAGGTTACAATTGTCCTGATCGCATACGCCGTCATGGCTGGTCCTATCCATACCTACAACTCCACATGTCTCTTAGCCGATGACGATCCCGATCTTTCGACCTGGTACACCTCACCAACACCTCCCAGAGCGCGTCCGCAATTTTTCTACACCTCCTCCCTGCCTATCGACGATCCCTCGAGCTCCCTACCACCTCCGTCTAGTGGACAAAATGCGGTGAATGAAAGAGCGCCGCCTCAGCCGTTTTCCGCCAAAGACCATGTCGCGCTGGAAGATGCTTGGGGGGCACTACGGAAAACTATGGGAAAGAGGGCAGCTTCTAAGGCTGGGATCCAAGAAGGTACTTCAACGAGGAACTCTGTGATATCGATACCGGGTCTGGATGGGGTTCAGAAAAGGCAAGCTGCGAGTCGAGGCAGTGCAAGTCCGTTTGAAAGTCAGCAGAACTCGCCAAATGTTTCCGGATCAGCTCTGGAGGCATACAATGCCAAGGTTAGGGCCAATTACAGAGCTAGTGTTGCGGATGTTGCTCCCCGGAGTTCCTGGGAGGGGTCCCATGTTCCTTCGGGACACGACTATGAGGCAGTCGAGGGTGCCAGAAGCGCCTCGATTAGTATTCGAAAGCGGGAAAGGCCATCGTTCAGCCACAACTTCAACCCAATCAAGCGCAGGACCAGTTTGTCGGCCCAAGATGAGACGGCTCTGGAGGAAGGAGACACTGGGAGTGGACGTGCAACACCTCGTGACGTGAGCATCAGCGGTTCTCCATTCATCAGAGCTCCTCTTGTGCCTCCTAGCCCACTTGGACGCTCGCTTGAATCGGGCCCTGGAAGCCAGGAGCTTCATTCTGCGCCTCATAGTCGAGATGCGAATACCTCCGGTGTGAGGTCTAGCCTCTATCAGGAGGATCCTTTGGATGACGCACAAACCGAGACTGGAGAGCAGCCGGGGAATGACCGTATAAAGGCGAAGATTCCTGTTGGCGTCTCTCGACTTCACTTGGTTGAACTCCCAAATTTAAAGGTTTTCTTGCTTATCTTTCTCACTAATGCATAAACCAGGAATTCGCTAACCGTTAGTAGATGAAACCGATATACTGGAGTCCCCTCCACGACATATCGAACGTTCTCCGCGCCACCTGGTTTTACAAAAACACCATGCTCCCTGTGGAAACGGAAATAGCGAACAAACTCGAGGATGGATACGTATACTTGAAGCCCTGGACCGACACTTGGCAAGATGAACTCAATAGTTGCGTGGAAAATGGCGCAGACGCCGAAATGAAAATAGTGCACAAACTGTGGCCGAACGAAGATCCCAAGACCCTCCGCAGACCTGCGACATCCCAAGACCCAAAAGCAACTGGTTCAGAGACAAATCTCGCAGAAGATACCCCGGACTCAGGGCTCAATTTACTCGCTATGGACGAGAACCGAGCTGCAGGCGGATCGACTACACTTTTGGAAGCCGTCAAGCCCCATATCAACTCTAGTGTCATCTATGTCGATGGAAAGAATGCCCAAATTGTCCGACCTAGTCTGCTTCCATCAGTATCCAGGGGGAGACGTCCACTTAGTGCAATTCGCAAAGGGCGACAAATCGGTATACCGGTAGTTCGTGGATTTAGCCGGCGGAAATGGGATCAATTGCATCCAATCAAGCCTAACCCTGTAGACGTGAGAAATTATCTCAGAAGCGCTCAATCCCGAAACATGCCCGCTGCGGATGGTCAACCAATTTGCTACGCCTGTGCGATGGAAGAATCACGGCCAACGCCGACTGATTTGATATTGGTAATACACGGAATAGGTCAGAAGCTGTCGGAGCGCATGGAAAGCTTTCATTTCACGCATGCAATAAATACCCTTCGGAGAAATATCAACATGGAACTCAATAGTGAGCCAGTCTGGCCGCATGTCCGCCAGGACCATGGCGGCATCATGGCCCTCCCGGTCAACTGGCGGTCCACCCTATCTCTTGAGGATGCGACGCTCGAAGCCCAAGCGGTCAATGACCCGGCTGCCAACCATTTCACTTTGAACGATATAACACCCGAAACAATACCTGCCGTCAGGTCTCTAATCAGCGATGTGATGCTCGATATTCCCTATTATCTCTCACACCACAAGCCCAAGATGATCTCAGCGGTCGTCAAAGAAGCGAACCGCGTATACCGCCTCTGGTGTAAGAATAACCCTGGATTCCAGCAGCATGGACGTGTGCACCTGATTGCACACTCTCTTGGAAGTGCCATGGCGTTGGACGTACTCAGTCACCAACCAACTCAGATGCCCCATTTTGATTTCTCGACGACTAGCATTCACAATGACATTTTTGAGTTCGATACCAAGAACCTGTTTATCTGTGGAAGTCCTGTTGGGTTCTTTTTGCTTCTGAATAAGGGTACATCAAACTGTTTCTGTCGAAGCAAATTGGGACTAACGAAGTGTATAGCGAATCTCCTTCCGCGACGAGGCAGAGATAAACCAGGCTGTGAAGGGGACGATCGACTTCGCGGTGTTGCCGGAGAGGCTGATACCTATGGGTGTCTGGCAGTGGACAATCTTTACAACATCATGCATACCACTGATCGTAAGCCGTCCTTCCCTTTATTTGAGACATATAGTGACACAGAGTAGCAATCGCATACCGCGTCAACGCCACCGTCGACAAGGACCTCGCCAACTCCCTCAAAATAGCCTCCATCCCCAATGCCTCCGCCTCCTTCTGGCAATCCTTCAGCAGCGTCTTCCGCTGGTCCTCCGCCCCCTCTTTAGCCCCAGCAGCATCAACCGCCCCAACACGCCCCGCTACCGTCACAAAACTCCCCTCCAACGTCGAACTTGAGACACATGACTTCACTCGCGAAGAAATCGCCGAAAAACGCATGCTCCTTCTCAACGACAACGGGCAGATTGATTTTTTCCTATCTGGCGGTGGTGGCCCGCTAAATATTCAGTATTTGAACATGCTCAGTGCGCATAGTAGTTACTGGACGTTGACGGATTTCGTGAGGTTCATTGTTATTGAGATTGCCCGGCCGCAGGGGAGGAATGGGACATTGGCAGGTTTTAAGGCGCAGAAGAGGAAGGAGTGGAAGGTTCATAAGGGTTGAACGGCTTTATTATAGTTATTGTTAGGTCGTCTGGCTCCGAGATTTTCTTGGCGTTTAGATTAGCCTGCGGGCTGTTCTTTGGATTAGGATGGTTTAGAATAGCATCTTCGACTATTATTTTCTTTCCACACTCCATGAAGCACATCTTTTATATCTTTTTATATCTCAGAAATTATACAAAAACTACAATATCACTCCCCAGCAACAACATTCGTTAATATCAACGCCTGTACCAAGCTCCCTTTCTCAGCTTTCCCACTCCCCGGCTGCAACACCACAAGCGCATTTGCACTAGCCATACTTCCCACCCTCGAACTCCTCTGTCCAACACCTTCCAAACCCGTACTCGAAGCATATAATCGCCCGTCCGTTTGCGAGGCCGTAACAATGGCACGGTGGTAATCCGTGCGTTTGAAATCGCGGGGGAACGGGTGCGCCAGGGTGACTGATACAAGCGGCAGACCTAGTATACCAGGTAGAGAAGGGGTAGCAGATCGTTCGCCCAGTCCCATTAGCTTGTGTAAAGATGGGAGGACGAAGAGGTTTAGCGTGACGAGTGCGGAGGCCGGGTTGCCGGGGAGCGAGAAGATGAGTTTTGACTGGCGTTCTGATTGTAATGATGATGAGGACGAGAACGGTTTGAAGGGGATGGTAGCGAAAGTGGTCGGTTTGCCTGGTTTCATGGAGACACGTCCGAAATGGATAGTGCCGCCTAGGGAGCGTTCGATTGTAGGTTTTAGCAGGTCTAGTTCGCCCATTGATACGCCGCCGGTGGTGACGATTACGTCGATGTTGGATGGGTTGGTTTGTCCGACTCCTCTCGACGCATCGCGGAGGATTTGCTCTAATTCGCCTGCGGTGTCGCGTACGATTCCTAGGTCGACTGTCGGGAAGCCCCAGGATGCCAGGCATGATAGGAGAGAGGGGCGGTTGGAATCGCGGATTTGGCCGCCCTGGAGGGTAACAGGGGCGTTGTGCTCGACGAGTTCGTCGCCGGTGCTCAAGACGCCGATGCAAGGTTTTTTGAAGATCTTGACGGTCTTTGTTCCTGTTGCAGCTAGGAGGCCAAGCTCGCCGCCGACGGATGTGATCTGGTCGCCTTTTTGCAGGATTCGGGATCCCAGTGCGACATCACTGCCTGGTTCGCGGACGTTCTCTCTTGGTTTGATGTCTCCGGTCAGAATTTCAACGGTTGCTTCTTCGATTCCATCTGGGGTTGTCGATGCGAGTACTGTATCCTCGACCATGACTACTGCATTGGCGTTGGGTGGAAGAGGTGCCCCGGTTGTGATTCTAGCAATGGTTCCGGGTTCAAGAGGCGATAGGACACCACCAGCATTGGCATACGTAACAGAAGCCACGGGGAAGACTCCTTTGGTGCTTGGCCCGGATGTGAGCGACTCCGGAGCGATAATTGCGTAGCCATCGACAATGCTAGCTCGATATGCTGGGACGGCCTCTCCGGAGTAGACATCTTCAGCCACCACGGAACCGACGAGTGCAGTTGTCACGGGAACTTCAACCACTTCAGGTCCAGGGGTATGTTCGCTGATTAGTTTGAGCGCTTCGTCCACAGAAAGCATCGGGTACGGTGACGAACGGTGTCGCCGGCTTGGTGCTCCATTGGGATCGTTGGATTGTGGTCGTTCTGAGGGCGATGTATGCGGTTTGGGGATCGCGTGGCCGTGACCTTGGTCATGGTGATGATGGTGATGGTGATGGTCGGGAGAATGGGAATGGCTCTGCCCTCCAGAAGAGACGCCTGCATCAGCTTCAAGCTTCTTAACGCCACCCGCATGAATTGCTCTTGAGTTCGCCCCCGCTGCTTGGATACATGCATGCGGCAGAAGCTTAATGACCGCTTCGAGATTCTCCTTGGCTCCTTTTGGCGATCCAGGTAATGTAATAATCAAAGACTTGTCGCGAACACCTGCCACTGGTCGAGACATCATGGCAACTGCTGCTTGTTAGTCTAGCGAAAGCACGGCGGGAGAATCGTATCTTACAGGGAGTAACCTGCAACGAGGCTGCAATCATGCCATGTCTGTAATTGTCAGCCATTATACCATTATTATAGTGATAAAGCACTTTTGACTCACACAAGGCCTGGTGCATGGCGGTGAATGAGAGGTGATACGGCCTGGACCAGCTCAGCACATGAAAAGCATATATAGATATACCAACCAACCTCAGGAGTATTATCCTTAACCGCAAACCCCGTTCCACCGCTAACAAGAATCAAATTGAACCAGTCCGGTCCATTAGTCCAATCGCAAATGGTCCGTTGAATATCAAGCACATTGTCCGGTACAATCTTGGTGACGGGAGATTTCCAGGTACCTGCTGCGGCGAAAGACGTCGAGAGAGCATCCACTGTTTTGTCAGACGCTGGATTCTGAGATGCGGTATCTGATACGATCAGAATCGCTGGTTTAAGCTTCGTTTCTGCCATTGTCTTGGGTCGTCGCAGACAGGACTTGGGTAGACGCGGGGAAAAGAGAGGGAGATAAGGAATGGCGGCGGTGGTTGATATCAGTCCCACCGTTTCATATCCACACAGAGTAGAACTACGAGTGTCACCAGTCATACAGAACAATAAACCTGATCCAAGTAGCATTCATTACCCATATTCCCAGTGTCCGTTACTGTACACCACTCAGATCTCATGCAAATCGCAGGTACCCAAAGCTCTACAACCCATACGCCTCGTGATGTATATAATGAAGAAAAGAAACGAAATTCATACAGATTGTTTCTGTTTTGCTCAATGTAGATGCAGTCTCTTGGAGAGATTGAACCGCTCATTGAGCACCGAAATCCGCCGCCTTTCCTGCCATCAAGAGTCCAACAATCAACCCGAAGAGACCGAGAACGGAACTAAAAATTTCGATAACAAGAATCTTGACGAACCTGTTTGCGAAAAGCAATTAGGTTAGTTCCAGGATAGAAGACAAGAACGGAGTAGGGTAACGAACAAGCTTGAATCAGCGGCATCAGCCAAAGCCGCACCACTTCCGTTAATACCAACGGAGATACCGCAAATCAGATTGCACATGCCGACAGTGATTCCTCCCCAGAACAATGCATAACCGGTATAGTAGTTGGTGCCAGAGGAGATTTCCTCGTTGGTGACGAGGTTGAGTTTCGACGAGAAAACAATCGCCATGATCACACCATAGATAGCCACAACTTCACAAAAAATAATCGAGATCAGGTTCTTTGTTCGGATTCTGGGCGCCTTGACACCTCCGCCAACGATCGATGAGCCAGTGAGGAAGATACCCCTGTTCCACTTTGTCAGCCATTATCATCGCATCGAGAGCAAACAGCGGAAACGAACCATGCCGCGCCAACCACCGATAAGCCTATACACATCCCAATACCAATGTTTGCCCAAGCGTACGGAGACACATCTTCGAGGAATTGGCCAACCTAGACGAGTTAGCAGGGTCGAGTGTGATGTTGGATAAGTCGCATCATACGTTAAACGATTCGCCATCCCCGGTGAACAGCATATCTATAAAAGCAAACTGTTAGCTCATCTGGTCCATAAGCGAGAGAATTGATACTCACAGCCGCCTATCACGAGGAGTGACACGGTTGCTGCACCTGCTGGATAGGCGAGAACCATGATGACGACCCGTCCAGTAATTCACAAAGAATAAGGTCAATCCGCGCAGCAGCACCGCAAAGAAGAAGCAGAATCCGTTTAAGACGTCGTGAAGACTGAAGCTGTAAGGTCCTCTCTCGGCTCTCCTCTGTATGTATTGTCGTGTCAAGCTGGCCGTGGTCGCGGTCGGGCCGGAGATAATCCGTCGGGAAGGCGGCGAGAGCGGCGACGGGTTGATGTCGTTCGGACTGCTTACTTGGACTAAAGTAGAATTCCCCAGACCGAATTGATCCATGGCTCACCTTGTCCTCTATTCGTCGTCCATTTAAAAAAGGCAGAAGTGATTTCTCCAAGTTTTTGCCTACAGCCTTCACTCGCTGGTCGGGATTCTTTTCAGCCTTATGCTGTAATTTCACTTATAATATCTGTTCCTCTAGCATATCTATTCTCGTTTTCGCTGTCCCCCGCCGGTCTCTATACAATCTACCCCTGATTTTCTGCGATTTGTCTACACCATGGCTTCCACCGGGGTAGGGACGTATTCGAACCCTTTGAAGAAGTTCAAGTACGTCTTCTGCGCGTTACATATTTATGCCAGGGGTCAATGTGGTTGCTAACTGAGTTCTAGGTTGGTGTTTTTGGGTGAACAGAGTGGTACGAACGCCCCGAACCGATCGCTGTTACGGAGAATTTGTTTACGTGTGGTTCTAACATGGTCGCGCAGTTGGAAAGACGTCCTTGATCACAAGATTTATGTACGACTCGTTCGATAACACATATCAAGCAACCATCGGTATCGACTTTCTGTCAAAGGTACACCGCATCTCCGACCCCTGGTCGTGGCGACGACCCTTTGTCATCCGTCTCTCTTTAGCGCCTCTGGACGCTTGTGTAGCGAAAAGTGAACTGACCTGTTATGCGTGCAGACTATGTACCTTGAAGACAGAACCGTGCGTCTGCAACTTTGGGATACCGCCGGCCAGGAGCGTTTCCGATCGTTGATACCTTCGTACATCCGAGACTCGAGCGTCGCCGTAGTCGTTTACGACATCTCCAATGCCAAGTCATTCCAGAACACGCGGAAATGGATCGATGATGTGCGCGGGGAACGTGGAAACGACGTGATTATTGTTTTGGTGGGCAACAAGACGGACCTTAACGACAAGCGGGAGGTTACAACGGCCCAAGGTGAAGAGGAGGCCAAGAGGAATGGGTTGATGTTCATTGAAACCAGTGCAAAGGTTGGTCATAACGTGAAGCAGCTGTTCCGGCGGATAGCCCAAGCACTCCCCGGAATGGAGGGCGAGGGGGCCAACCAAAACAACCAAAGTGGGTTTCCTTTCTTTCTTGTCGCTCAAGAGTGCTCATTAACCCCTCACAGTGATCGATGTCAATATCACCCCCAAGGAGACCACGAGCAACGACGGTTGCGCCTGCTGAACGACCCTCCCCCGAGTCAGCGTGTCATGACCATGACCATTTGCGACTATGATGTCCCAGGACTTTCAACGGCAAGGATTGAGATCTCTATAATGCTCTATATTCTTTCTTCCCGTGTACATTTTGGCTTCCTCTTCTCATACTTCCCGTGGATAGCGTGTGTTTAAATTTTAAGTCCTATTCATTGCTGTTGATGGCCCTTTATCTTATGCTCTTCACGTGTCAGGATGGACCAACTGGATCGTTTCTTTTACAGATTTGCTATGCTTACTTATGTTAGCGTCCGGGCATCCCCTTGCTTCGCCTTGCTCTTCGTTTGATTTTATATTTTTTGTTTTGGATACAGGGGGTTGCTTCTGGAATCCTACGCTATGACTTGCACGCTGTAAGGATCATGATGTCTAACACGATTTGGAACTTGATGTACAGAAGCGAGGAACATGCATGGTAAATACATCATTTTGCAGGGTAATGCACTAAGCATACAAAGTAATCTCTGGCTGGTATCTAGGGTGTTTCTGAAACGGACCGTACTCCGTAGTGTCGTATTCGTATTCCGTCAATGGCTGTGATATCGAGGCAGTGATGTCCATACAAGTAACGTAACTAAGCCATCAGGGGCTCAATTTATCGTCAAGGCACCTGTATTCCGTTATTAGCTCTCATTCTATCTATGTTTATACGCATTCCATACTCGTATCGGTAGGACACGTGCTTCTTGCCTAAATCCCAAGGCATAAACAACGTCATTGTCCCAATAAGGTAATGATCGTCTCTACAGCGGATCGCCCGGAAAAAGCCCCTGATGACCTTCCAACGCCAAGCCTTTTTTTTTGCCTGGCGTGACTTCAGCCTCGTTTTCCACTTTCTCCCTCTCTCTCTCTTTCCTTCCCTTTTCTCTGGTCTTATCCAGTCTTGTCCTCTCTTATCTCTCTTGCGCCTGCTTCATCGCCTTTCCCTTTCGAGCTTTCCTTGGGACCTGTGTGTTTCTATCCCTCTTCCGGGTATATCGCCACCTCAGAGACGGCACGCTACCCATCATGGGTCTATTATCATCGCGTTTCCTCCGCATCCCGCGGCCAGAGGTATGTTCCTGTTTTGGCGGTCAAGGGAAAAATGCCCTACTCGTGCCTGCAAGCTAACGTTCTGGTCGCCTCGTGGCGTCCTCCACCCGCCAGACCTTCCTTTATGTAATGAGTCTTGAGACTGGTGCTTCTCTCATCACTTTGTCCTTGTTGTTGAATAAGATTAGTGGTCTCTACGGCTTGCTCGCCTTGTTGACCGGCTATCACCTCTCTCCCGTCCAACTGTCTATGTACCTTTACTCCCTGATCGCCCTCGGTGTCGCAACGGTCCTATTCCCGCACATCCGCAAACAATCGCCCCTTCAGTGTCTGGCGCTCGCCTACCTCTACACCTTCGACAGTCTTGTCAACGCCGCCTACACTGCAGCTTTTGGTGTGACTTGGTTCCTCGTCGTCTCTCAGCATTATGATAACGGCTCCGCGTCGGGTCCGGGAAGTGAGACAATTGCGCAAACTGCGGGCTTTACCAGCCCCAAATACGACACTTCATATAGCGATGAGACCCAAAGCGGTGCCAGTTACTACTACACCGAAAGCGCCGCCGCCAGCACCGCTCGATCGGCATCGGACGGTCTCGGCAACGCAGTCACTCAACCAGAGAGCGCCCAAAGCATTTTCTTCATCTGCATGCTGTGGGCGATGCGGTTCTACTTCGTTTTCGTGATGCTCGCCTTTGCCCGTCAGACCCTTCGCCTCTATGTGGCCCTTCCCCGTCACACTTCGCTTCCGACGCACAGCCGCAACACGTCCATGGCGAGCGTGGGTAGCGTGGGCAGCGTGGCTGACATCGACCGTGAACCATTCTCGCCGTATAGCCCGGATGGTCAAGGCTGGAAAGGCAAGCTTGGCCGGGCCATGATCAGCATCGGTCGCAACTATTGGATGGGTGAAGATGATGATGGCATTTGGATGGTCAACATCGGTCGGAAGTTTCAGAACCGCAACGAGAACACTGAGCTGCCTGGCCCTCTCGAACGGGAGCGCCGTCGCCGGTCGGGAACCGGCCCTCCCCAACCATCGCAATCTGCGTTTGAAGCGGCGGCTTTGCAACAGCCCATTTACGAACATCCTGTTGGCCGGTAGTTGACAACCCAGGCTTCCATGATGACATTTTATTCCTGGTTAATATTTTCACCTAATTGTTCCTATATATGCTGAGATGATCTAGTATGACTCGGGGAGGGGTGGCAGAAAGATTTGCAGGACTGCATCTTCTTCACATACATGCTTCGATGCCCTTTTTTTTTTTTTTTTTGTCGCTCTCGATTGTTTATTACATGTGGAAAAAGGCTGGCGTTGGTTATTAAATGATCAATGCAGCCGGTGCTTAGGGAGGGATCCTGCCTTCTAGGAGAACTGAACCGTTTACATCTGGCATCTGTACATTTACTCTATCATTTGGATTTCATATGGGTTTGGTTATCTGGCGTTTAGAAGGGATTATTTATTGATTGCATCATGCCGCATGTCATTGTCTTAATATGAACAACACCTCAATACATATTTATGGACCGTCCTAGCATTCTCGCCCGAGTACGCATACCAGTTGTAGCCGATCTACTATAATTGCATCATGCGGGTTGAACGGGGAGCATCACAATATGGCGTGATACGTACAGGGCTACTGCACCCTTATCTGACGGGTACTCCATACAGACCCCGACTAAGCAATTGCCGTTGCATAGACAATCACATGACTCCCCGCACTGGCCGAAAACGGCAATGTTTGCATCTGCGGGCGACGGGGTTTGCATCGATGTCGTGATCGAACACGGGCCAATCAGCGGGCTGCTGACCCAATCCCGATGGCGGAGAAGCACCGGCCGCCTTGAACTTTTATCGCTTTTTTTCCCAATTTTCTTCCCTTTTTCTCTCTCCAGTCGGGGTTTGATTGACTGGAATCAAGAATACAAGAAGGCACGGGAATTGCTATATTCACTCCCTTTTTCCCCCTTCTTCTCCCTCGTCTTCTTCTCTTTCTTCTCACTGTATGCGGTGACATCCGTCCCCCTCCCGTTATATAAGTCCATCCCACCTTCTCTGCGCTGTGAGAAGCGCAGCCAGCAAGCATCAGTATGGCGTCCGTTTCGACTGCCGGTGAAGCAGGTATGATCTTTCCCTCAACAGCTGTCAATGGCTTGAGTCTGTCCGAGTGGTGTCAATTGAGTACTAATGAGTTGATATCAGTGGCGAGAGTCGCATACTTGACCAGTGATGTCGTCCTCTCCGTCCAGCCTGCCCTGCAGACTGACTCGTTGTTCTCCAAGTCGCTCAAGGCTCTCAAGGCCAACAAGATCCAGAATGTCTTGCCCAAGGGTGCTCCGGAGGTACGTGACTCATTCCGGTCCTATCAATTAGGGCTATATCTAACTGGTGGATCTTGTAGATCGTGGCCGTGCGGAACAACGAAGACCCTCTCCTCTCGGCTTTCCACCCGCTCCAGAACGGTAGCACCGTTTCTGCCGTCGCCAGCTCCTCGGTCCTCCTCTCCTCCATCACTCACCTCTACCGCCTGGCGAACTACCCCTTGGTCCTCCACGTTGCCCTGGAACCCACCCCGTTCCCCGATTACTCCGTTATCAGCTCGATACGTCAGTGTGGCTTCACTTTCCTGCACTCTGAGACACTCCAGGAGGCCCAGGATATTGCGCTTACCGCGCATGCCTTGGCTCTCAAGTCTGGCAAGGGTGTTATCCACTTCTTCGACCCCGCCAACTCCGCCAACGACGACGCAATCGCCGAGGAGGATGTGGAGGTTGTGAACAAGGTCTTGGATTTGGGTGGAAATGCTGCCTCGCACAACCCGGGACTTGGCGCACAGACTCTGTACGCTGATTCCGGTCGTGTGGCTACCGTGGCTGAGGAGAATGTTGAGGTCCCTCAAGACGCTGCGGGGACATCGACCCCGGAGCAGGCTTCTGTTGCTCAAACCCCCGCCAATGGTAGCGCAGACAACTCGTCTGTCGGCTCCTCAAGGAGGGATAGCAGCGTTGACAGCCGCGCTTTGAGCAGCTCTGCTGCCACCACTGTTGACGGTGTGAGCGTGCGGCCTGTCAACTCCGCAGACATCTACGCCTACACTACCCAGATTTGGAATGTGCTGTCTGAGACTGTGGGCCGCAGGTACAACGCAATTGAGTACACTGGTCCCGCTGAGGCCAAATCTGCGATCTTCCTTTTCGGTTCCACCGGGGTGTTTGTGGACGTCTTGTCCAAAGCAGACGCCAGCAGCGAGCTTAAGGACCTCGGTCTTATCACTGCTCGTCTGTACCGCCCATGGATTGGCAGCCATGTTGCCAACTCGATCCCCGCCTCTGTCGAGAAGATTGCCGTGCTGGAACAGGCTCGCAAGACCACCCGATGGGGACCTTCGTTTATGGACCTCCTTTCCAGCTTGAACCCCACCACCACAGACCGCCGCTTGCAGATTGTGGGCTTCCGCCTGGGATACGTTGAGCCATCGACTGCCGACCAGGCTCTCCGTGGTGTGGTCCAGAACTTGAACTCTGCCTCCCCCATCCAGAACCTCGAGGTTGGAAGCTCCAAGGTTCCGACTCCTGAGACTTCTGTTGAACAGCCTCGCATCGAGAACGCTTATCAGAAGATTCTGAACCAGCTTTTCGGTGAGCGTCTGTACGTCGCCAACCAGGCTACTTCTAAGCACGCTGGTATCTCCTCCACCATCTCTGCCAGTCCTGAGTACGGTTTCGGTTCTTTGATCGCCCGCATTGAGCACCGCCAGCGTTTCATCCATGAGGTTGAGGAAGCATCCAAGTCCTCTTCTTTTGCAACCGATGTTCCCAAGACTTGGTTGTCGAAGTGGGCTTTGGTTGCCAACGACCCGTCCAAGGCTAACAAGCTGGCTGCGGATGTTATTGCTCGTCTGTCCAACGATGGCTCTGCATTGGCGCGCCAGCTTCTCCAGTCCAAGCAGCTCTTCTACGACGAGACTCACTGGCTGATTGGCTCCGACGCCTGGGCGTATGATCTCGGAAACTCGGGTGTCCACCACGTTCTTGCCTCTGGCGCGAACGTCAACATGTTGGTCATTGACTCGCAGCCCTACTCGGAACGCGCTGCCGCCGACCCCACCCGCCGCAAGAAGGATATCGGTCTGTACGCCATGAACTACGGCAATGCCTACGTTGCTTCCGTTGCTGTCTACAGCGCCTACACCCAGGTCCTGCAGGCTATGGCTGAGGCCGAGAAGTTCAACGGTCCCTCCGTCGTCGTTGCCTACCTTCCCTACAACCAGGAAAACGACTCGGCTCTTACGGTTCTCCAGGAGACCAAGAAGGCTGTTGACCTTGGTTACTGGCCTCTGTACCGCTGGAACCCTAACAACGAAGACACCGCTGAGCCCAAGTTCGCCCTTGATTCGGACCGTATCCGACGTGAGCTTGAGGAGTTCCTCCGCCGTGACAACCAGCTTACCCAGCTTATGAACCGCCATCCTAAATACTCGTCTGTCCTCTCTGAGTCTTATGGCACTGAGGTCCGTGCTCTGCAGAAGCGCAAGGCGAAGGACTCGTACGAGAAGCTGCTCGAGGGTCTTTTCGGCGCTCCTTTGACTGTCCTCTTCGCTTCGGACAACGGTAACGCTCAGAACATCGCCAAGCGTCTTGGAAACCGCGGACGTGCTCGTGGTCTGAAGACCATGGTCCTGGCCATGGACGACTACCCCATTGATGACCTTGCCACAGAGGAGAACATTGTCTTCGTCACCAGTACCGCTGGTCAGGGTGAGTTCCCTCAGAACGGCCGTGGCCTCTGGGAACACGTCAAGAACTCTGGCGACCTGGACCTCTCGTCCATCAACTACTCCGTTTTCGGTCTTGGTGACAGCCACTACTGGCCTCGCAAGGAGGACAAGATCTACTACAACAAGCCTGCCAAGGACCTCGATGCCCGCGTCGCCTTCCTTGGTGGTCGCAAGTTGACCGGCATCGGTCTTGGTGACGACCAGGACCCCGACGCTTTCCAGACCGGCTATTCCGAGTGGGAGCCTCGTCTCTGGCAAGCATTGGGTGTGGACAAGGTTGAGGGTCTGCCTGAGGAGCCCCCGCCGTTGACCAACGAGGACATCAAGATCCAGTCCAACTTCCTCCGTGGAACCATCGCGGAGGGTCTTTTGGACGAGACCACTGGTGCGATTTCCGCTAGCGACCAGCAACTGACCAAGTTCCACGGTACCTACATGCAGGATGACCGTGACGTCCGCGACGAGCGCAAGGCCCAGGGTCTCGAGCCCGCCTACAGCTTCATGATCCGTTGCCGCCTCCCTGGTGGTGTTGCCACCCCCCTTCAATGGCTCCAGATGGATGCCATCAGCAGTGCTCACGGTAATGAGACCATGAAGCTTACCACAAGACAAACGTTCCAGTTCCACGGTGTTGTCAAGCGTCACCTCCGTGAGGCCATGCGTGACATCAACAAGGCCTTGATGACCACCATCGCTGCTTGCGGTGATGTCAACCGTAACGTTATGTGCTCTTCGCTCCCCGAGCTGTCTTCTTTCCACCGTGAGACGAACGCCGTCGCGAAGAAGATCAGTGACCACCTCATTCCTGCCACGACTGCTTACCACGAGATCTGGCTGAAGGAAGATGGCGAGAAGAAGGTTCAGGTTGCCGGAGATGCTGTTGTCGACCACGAGCCTCTCTACGGACCTACCTATCTTCCCCGGAAGTTCAAGATCACCATTGCCATTCCTCCTCACAACGACACTGATGTCTACGCCCACGATATCGGTTTGATTGCCATCAAGGGTGCCGACGGGCACCTTGAAGGTTTCAACGTCCTTGCTGGTGGCGGTATGGGTTCAACTCACAACAACAAGAAGACCTATCCTCAAACCGGCCGCATGTTCGGGTACATTCCTGCCGACAAGGCCCACATCGTCTCCGAGAAGATCATGCTCGTCCAGCGTGACCACGGTGATCGCAAGAACCGTAAGCACGCCCGTCTAAAGTACACCATCGACGACATGACCGTCCCCGTATTCAAGGAGAAGGTCGAGGCTCTCCTCCCCGATGGCCTGCGCTTCGAGGAGCCCCGTCCCTTCAAGTTCACTTCCAACGTCGACACCTTCGGCTGGCAGAAGGACGAGAAGGGCTTCAACCACTTCACCTTCTTTATTGAGAACGGTCGTATCGAGGACACTGCGGACTTTCCCATGCGCACTGGTCTCCGCGAGCTGGCCAAGCTCAACAAGGGCGAGTTCCGTCTCACCGGTAACCAGCACTTGATCCTCTCCAACATCAAGGATGAAGAGCTCCCCGAGATCAAGGACTTGATGGCCAAGCACAAGCTCGACAATACCAACTTCAGTGGCCTACGTCTGTCCTCCTCCGCCTGTGTTGCCTTCCCCACTTGCGGTCTTGCCATGGCCGAATCCGAGCGTTACCTGCCCGTTCTTGTCTCGAAGCTCGAGTCTACTCTTGAAGAGGTGGGCTTGGGTCGTGACAGCATCGTCATGCGTATGACTGGTTGCCCGAACGGCTGTGCTCGCCCTTGGTTGGCTGAGGTGGCCTTCGTCGGTAAGGCCTACGGTGCTTACAACATGTACCTTGGTGGTGGATACCACGGACAGCGTCTGAACAAGTTGTACCGCCAGTCCATCAAGGAGGATGAGATCCTCGACATTCTGAGACCGTTGTTCAAGCGTTACGCCGCTGAGCGAAACACGGATGGTGAGGTGCCTGAGCGCTTCGGTGACTGGGTTATCCGTGCCGGTATCATCAAGGCTACCACCGATGGCATGAACTTCCACGAGGGGGTAAGTGACTTTTACTCTTCATTCTAGCTACAAACCTTTGCTAATAGTGATAATAGATTCCTGATGAGGACGAGGAGGAATGAACGAGATGACTAAAATAGTTTGGACGATTTCTTTTTTCTTGAAAATTTACGACTCCATCACGCATTGCAGTTGAATGAAGCTTTCATCTTGATGTATAACGCTGTTCACCAAAATTGTTCATATCCATCTTTTTTTTTTTTTGTAATGAGCTCAGGTATGTTGCTCAGCTATGTTGATTGATTTTGGCGTTTTGTATATACCGCGACCGCAACGGCCTAATGGCGAATGCTAGATGCATGCATACATTCCTGCTAATCTTTTGTTGTCCACTGTATGATGTTAATATTGATGCTGTTCATATTGTATATCCGCATAGCATTGCTCCGTGGCTTTCGTGCCATACGTCGTAGTCTTATCATCCGTTCTCGTGGACAGTTCGACAAAGCTGTCTCAGATGTGCTCTATCTGACCATGCCAATAGCGTCTGGATTGAAGAATGAAGAGCAAAAAAAAAAGCGAAAAGATATTGGCGCTGCCCGGAATCGAACCGGGGCTGGCGCGGCCACAACGCGACGTCATACCACTAGACCACAGCACCTGTCGTTGAGGGATTTTGAATTTTGACAAATATATGTAGAATATGTGCAAATGAGCCAAATGTTGAACAGTTTGTTTCACATTTTGGTTGTGGATTTCGTTTTTATCATCTGTATCTCATTTTTGCTTTCATTGGACGAACAGGAACGATGGAAAAAAAAAAAAAAACGTGTGTTGAGTCGATAGGTGGGGTTGCTTCAATATATATTCCCCGGGTTCTATCTGGAGATGCTTGGGGCGATATTGAGATTACCAGACCGAGAACCCCAATAACTATTCATTCTTTGGAGACCGAAATGAATACCGTCACTGTAAATGAAACAATATGATATATGCAACCGTAACACTCTAATACCCATGCATTTACACAATAAATCAAGCAACAAAATAAATCCACTCATTCCACCACCAGACTACCTTCCTGCTGCTTCTTCCGATTTTGCTTCATAGCCCATCCGGTCAGCTCCGGATGCGCCGGGTCGATACGCGGTGCGCTCATCTGATCCAGATAGTCTTCACCATCAACAACGGACTGCAATTGCGGCAGAGACTCTATTTCCTGATTAATCATGCACTGCTCGTAGGTTTGCCATGATTCCTCGGTCTTAGCTAGTTAGCGACGCAAAGCGAAAAGTGAAAATAGAGGGAACAAACCTCTGCATCAACCCAGTCATATGTACCCCACTTCTCATCTTGCATCTTCTTCAGAAGCTCCAGGTTGCCTGCAACCATGGCGGCTTCTCCGTCCTCGGCGGCAGCCTTGATCTTCACATCGATGGTCCGGGCTTCGCTTTCGGCGGCGCGTTCATCCTCGCCTTCTTTTCGGGCCTTGCCTCGCCCCTTGGTAGGGACTTCATCCAGGGCGTCGAGATGGTGTAATTGCGGATGTAACTGGACCACAGCGGACACAGGAGAAAGGTGTAGGTCCTCTAGGCATAGTTAGTCAGGCGCACTCATACACCAAGGGTATAGGGAAAGACAGAAACATACTCCCCCGAAACGCAGCAAGCATATAAACCGGATCACCATCCTCCGGAGTCTTTTTCCTCCCACCAAGTGTCTGAAGCCTCAACAACGAAGCCGTATCCTCTGTATCACCCCCCTTCTTCATCCCTCCCATCTCCACATCCCCATCCTCTATCTTGACCTTCCCACCGCCACCACCACCAGCGCTCCCCCCACTAAACCCCCCCGCCATTCCATACGCACCCCCCTCCCTCGCACTGCGACTCTTCTTCATCGCATCCCCATACCGTAGCCCCTTCCCAACATCGTAATTCACCCTCGTGCTAATCGGGACGTCCACTTCCACGAGTCCCGTTTGCGGCTTTAGACGGAAGGCAGTAGGTTTCTGGCCGTGTCGGTCGTCGTAGGCTTGATTTGCGGGTCGATCGAGGTATTGCAGGACGTAGCGCGAGATTTCGGAATCTGTGAGGTAGACATCGTAGGACGCGATGACGGGGTCGGAGTCGGCGTCTGTGGCCATGGTAGTTCGTTGCTTACCCTGTAGAGAAGCTGATGTGAGGTTTTCATATATGAATAGAATAGGTAGTATTATGAATAATTGAAGCAATCAAGCTGGCAATGCAATTTTTGTCAGAGCAATCGGCGTATCGCTTGATAAGAAAATTGGCGGCAAAATTGAGTATACCGCCTTCTGATCCCGAGTTTCCCCTCCTAGGGCTACGGCACGGTCGAGAAATCATAGCTGAGGTAACTTATGCATAAATTAGTTACTGCAAGGAACTATATCGTGAGCAATTGCCTCAACAATTCTCGAACAGAAGAAAGCGTAGAGGATATTCGAAGAAAAAGCAAAAAAAATTTCATAAAAAAATGGCGCTGCCCGGAATCGAACCGGGGCTGGCGCGGCCACAACGCGACGTCATACCACTAGACCACAGCACCTTCGCTTGTTGGAACACTATTTATTATTGCCTATATACTTTTACCGTACTTGGTCGCTTTGACTTTGAGCCACAAGCACGTGCGGAAGTATCTCACAGCAAAACAGCAGGTGAACACCTTTCATCATATGTTTAATGCCCTGTATCAATTGATTCTTAACGAATTCAATGGAATTAGAATTGTCTCAATCGCCATGCGGTCTGGTTTACAACTCGCCACCTTCCAACCGCAAATGGCAAATCAGATGTCTGATAAGCAACACACGTGACCACGGAGATCGGGCTTGATAATTTTTCTCTTCCGCTTCCTGTTGTCTCGCCGTCGCCGTCCCATTTTTCGTTTTCTTCTTATTTTCATTTCATTTGCCTTTCTCCTTAACGTCGGTGCAGGGAAGGGCTGCAGCACGGCTAGTCAAGCAATTTTTGTCATCTTTTGACCACGCCGAGAGCCATTGTTCAGATGGTCACATTTCATTAGTATTGGGCTTCTGCACCCATTGCATCTCTAATAATCTTCTCGCATACCGTCAACTGCTCTTTTTATTTATTTTTTTGTTAGTAATTCACGATTTTCTATGCCCGTCATCTGATTCGATTCCATACCATGTTGTCACGAGTCGTTCGCCAGAAAAATGCCTTGTCCCACCTCCGACAATCGACTGGCCGCCGGGCGTTGCCATCTCTGGTCCCATTGCGGCTTCACTCGCAGTCAAACCGACCCCTTCCCTTAGAGCGTTCTCGTCGGACGTCCCTTCAGTTGAACCGGAACCTCGCCACCACTACGGACCAAACCACAATCGACAATGGATCGTCCTATGTCCCTCTCGACGACTCATACGCCGGAAACGACGAGAAATCTTCACAATGGGAACATCTATTCTCGCCACGAGCACAGGGCTTCGACGACTCCTCGTTAATTATCATCGACGATATTTTGACGACAAAGCCCAAGTCTCTTCGGAAGGTCAAGGGTATCGGTGGTGATGAGGATGAAATGATGGCGAACCTGGACATGTCTTTGAAGGTCGGACGATTTGATCGAGCCGCCACATTGATCAGTCGAATGGGAAGTAACTATCCGATTGGGTCACCGGAATTCCTCGCTCTCCACAACCGTTACCTCGAGGAAATGGTCACCAATATGATTGTGACGAGGCAGCATAACATGGTTTTACCCATGCAGAGGTGGTTCGAATTAGACATGCCGAACGGAAAAGTTCAACCCGACGCAAAGACATACGCTATTATGATACGCATGGCGCTGCGCATGTTGCACGGCTCAAAACGCGATAGATCTGTGCGCAGATATTGGGAATTTGCCAAAAGGGATGGCGTTGAGGACCAGGTTTTGGCTGTGCCCATTCTTTCGGAATTGGAGCTTGGTGAGCTTTCAGAGGTGAGTATCTTTGTGCTGTGGATATTTTTTTTTCTTCTTTCAGATCGAACGAGTGCTGATAGTTTTCTGAAACCAGATATGCTCATCCGACCTCCAACGCATGGCAATCGATAGCATGGATCAATCACAGAGGGATTTGGATGCGGAAATTGAAGAGATCGCCGAGGTCATGCCCGTTGCACAAAAAGGCCTTGGTCTCGCTTCATTGAAACAATCGCTCTCGTCGTTTGCGAAGAACCCCGATTCCCCTCTCACAGAAGGAGAAGCGGAGGAAGACGTGGAGGCACTCAAACAGCTTAGACAGCGGCAGATTGAGGCGGATTCTATCCAGTCTGCTCTGGACCGCTGGCGCCGCGAGTTCAGTGAAAGGCAAAAGGCGGGTATTGATATTACCGGTGGCGGGACACGTTTGGGCTCTGTCATGAACCAATGGCACACAGATCTCGTATCCAGACTCAAGGAGGAAATAAGTCTTATCGACGAGGCGGAGAACAACCCTATCCGCACGCGTGCTCAGAAAGAACGAGCCGAGTATGGTGTTTTTCTGCGGAGTTTGGATCCCGATCGCCTAGCCGCCCTCACCATCCTTGCTGTGATATCCGTCTTCAGTCGAGTAGGCATGGACAGAGGCATCAAACTTTCGGCAATTGTTTCAACCATTGGGAAAGACCTTCAGGATGAGTTAATTGCGGAAACTGCCCTAAAGAAGAACTTAGGGGCTGATGCCAGACGTATCAAGGCGCTGAAGCAGATCCTCTCCGACCGCAAACGAAAGGATGGTCGGGGACGGTGGCAGTATCTGGTGCAAAGCCTCTTACAAGAGGACTCTACCCTCGTTTGGCCTCCAAGGGTATCGGTGAAGGTTGGAGCTGTCTTGATGAGTTTGTTTTTCGAAGTCGGAAAGGCACCTGTTATGGTGGAGGATCCAGAGACGAAGAAGCAAGTGGTTACTTTGCAACCAGCTTTTCAACATGTGTATCAGATTACCTGGGGCAAACGGTCCGGATTGATCCATCTCCACCCTGAGATTGTGAAGCTCGTCGCTAAAGAACCAGCTGCCGACCTTTTGGGCCGGACTTTGCCCATGGTGTGCAAACCCAAGCCCTGGCGGAGCGCGAATGATGGTGGATACTATGTGTATCGGAGCAATCTGGTGCGCTCGACTCCGGGTGAAAAGTTGCAGCCGGCTTACATAAAGGCTGCCATCGAAAACCACGGTATCGCGGAAGTCCGTGAGGGCTTAGACACTCTTGGAAGCACAGGATGGGCTATTAACCGGGATGTTTTCAACGTTATGCTTGAGGCGTGGAACTCTGGGAAAGCCGTCGCCAACATTGCCCCGTTGGATCCCGAATTTGGAATCCCGCCGAAGCCAGCCCCTGAAGATGGCTACCAAGCTGAGAAGGAATGGAACACCGTCATGCGTGAAATCGAGAATAAAAGATCTGGCTTCCATTCGATGCGGTGCTTCCAGAACTTCCAAATGGAAGTTGCCCGTTCCTACTTGAACGAAACATTCTACCTTCCCCACAACATGGATTTCCGTGGACGTGCTTACCCTCTTCCTCCCTATCTCAACCAGATGGGCGCCGACAACTGCAGAGGACTTCTTCTCTTCGCCGATAGCAAGCCACTCGGGGAGGCTGGTCTGAGGTGGTTGAAAATTCAACTTGCAAACTTGTATGGATTTGACAAGGCTAGTCTTTCAGAACGTGAAAAATTTGCCATGGATAACCTTGACAACATCTTTGATTCCGCGGACAACGGCTTGCATGGAAAGCGTTGGTGGCTTGAGGCAGAAGACCCGTGGCAGTGTCTAGCGGCTTGCTGTGAACTGCGAAATGCCCTCCGTTCCCCCGACCCCACCCAGTATCCTTCCCGCCTTCCAATCCACCAGGATGGTTCTTGTAACGGACTGCAGCACTATGCGGCACTTGGTGGTGACAGCGTCGGCGCCCGACAAGTCAACCTGGAACCTTCTGACCGCCCGTCTGATGTCTACACAGGTGTTGCCGAATACGTCAAGGAAGCCGTCGCTCGCGAAGCAGCAGAAGGTGACCCAATTGCCAAGATGCTGGATGGAAGAATCACCAGAAAGGTTGTCAAGCAAACGGTCATGACCAACGTGTATGGTGTGACTTTCATGGGGGCCATGATGCAGGTCCGCAAGCAGCTTGTTGACCACTACCCCGACCTTACCCACTTGCAGAAGCGACAGGGTGCGCTTTACATTGCCCGGAAGATCTTCGAAGCCTTAGGAGCTATGTTCCAAGGTGCCCACGAGATTCAACACTGGCTTGGTGACTGTGCAACCCGTATCACGCAGTCCCTGTCTCCCGAACAGATTGACGATATTGCGCAGATGGCTCTGTCGCCAGGTGAGGTCCCTGAAGAAGCGAAGCCTAAATCGAAGGATCCCACCGAAAAGTTCCGATCGACTGTTATCTGGACCACCCCGCTGGGACTGCCTGTCGTCCAACCATACCGAGTGCGCAAGTCGCGCCGTGTCGAAACCAGTTTGCAGGACGTGAGCATCGTCGACAGCAACTCGGAGGATGTCGTGTCCAAGCGGAAACAGCTCCAGGCGTTCCCGCCCAACTTCATCCACTCGCTCGATGCCACCCACATGATGCTCTCCGCCAACGCCTGCCGTCGGGCTGGGCTGACCTTTTCAGCCGTGCACGATTCGTTCTGGACCCACGCGTCCGATGTCGACTCGATGAACACGATCCTCCGTGATACCTTCGTGCGCATGCATTCCGACGACGTCATTGCCAGACTCCATGCCGAGTTCAATGTCCGATACAGCAACAACATCTTCATGGCCCGCGTGGACGCTACCAGCAATATCGGAAAGGCGATCAAGGCGATCCGGAAGAGCAAGAGAAACTCCAAGGTCACGGAGTTGCTAGATGAGCACAAGAGACAGAAGCTGCTCAAGTCGGATGATCCAGAGCAGCAAGCCCGCGGCCGCGAAATGGTTACTCCCGCCAGCCTGTTCGATGAAATGGGCTGTGGCCACGACGACTTGAGAATCCTGAGCTCGCTGGGTGAAAACGCCGTCGGCCATGTCCCGGAGGACATTGAAGCCGCGGAGCGTAGGATGTCCAACCAAGTGGACACACAGGATCCCGCCATTGCTACGCTCTTTCAAGACATCGACCCGACAATGGGCAACGGTGAGAAAAACCCCGACGGCGCGGAGGGCAAGGAAGCTGATATCCTCCCGGAGAGCGACGCTTCGTACTTTGGCGAGGCGACGGGAGATGTTCTCAAAGAGGAAGTCAAAGAGCAGCCGAAGAAGAGGAAGGCGAAGCCTCCGACCGTGTGGCTCTGGCTTCCGGTACGGTTCCGCGATGTCCCTCACAAGGGATCGTGGGATATCACTCGCATTCGGGACAGCGAGTATTTCTTCTCTTGAAGGTATTCTTTTTTCTTTCGCAGCATTGGCACGGCGTTAGATGTTTTGCAAAAAAAGCCACTGAAGCGTTTTTTTTTTTTTTTTCTCTCGCTTTGTATATATATACCCTGTTGATCTATAACCCCCTCTTCGTGTTTTCTGATTCATAAATCTGGATGGATATTTGTCTTCTATGTATATTATTTGATGTCAATTGGGGTATCATGAACGAATGGATCATGGCATGTACGAATAGATGCTAGAATTGAATAGGTTTCATTTACTCTATGTTGGATTAGTAGACTAATAGAACTTCTCCCTGGGAAGAATTCAAATTCAATGCAACCTGTGCTGATGCTGGGCTATGCAAACTTTTCAGGTGAAAAATATATACTAACAAGTATCCCTCGACTAACAGAAAAGAATACTCGATGGTAAAGAACAAAAATAAACAGCCAAAAACCAGTCTAACGCCTCATCCCTTCCTATTCCCACCCTTTGCCTTGCTACGGGTTATCCTGGTGGACTGGGACTCTTCTTCGTCTTCTACTGGCCCTCCTTCAGGTGCTTCTGGACTAGAGTCACTCGCAGGGACCATAACCGCCTCCTCAGCAGCATCTCCAGCAGACGAATGGCTGTCCGCATCGGGCTTGGACACGGGTTCCCATGTGGACTCTCCAGCGCTAGATTGAGAGTTGCGGATGTTCGCGAGAACCTTTGTCGCCTCGCTCTCCTCGCCGTTCCATGCTCCGCAGCCTCCGCACCGCCAGCGACCGAGTTCTTCCAGGGTCCGGACCCCAGGTGGTGCCTGGCCATTGACGAGTCGACATGCGCGGCAGATTAACGCTACCCGGTTCTTGGGTTGTGTTTCATCTTCTCCTAAGAGGACATCCAAGAGACGGTCGTACCAGTGAGATTGTTCGATATATTGGGACGATCTCGGGAAGGCATTCGGGGCAAATCCAGGCTCATTGGAAGGTTGTTGTGATAGCGGAGGCTGAGGAGGGGTTTGAGGAAGGGGTTGGGGCTGGTTTTGTGTTCCGAACGGGGGTGGTGGGGACTGGTTGGGTGATGAAGGAGTTACAGGTCGTCGAATGTTGGCTGTAGGCGGTGGAGCCAGTCCTGTGCGTGCTACCGGTGGTTGTTGCGGCGTAGAAGGTTTATGCTTGGCCTCCAGCTTGCGCTTCTCGTCGTCGCCCTTTGATGGTGATGGTTTAGGGGACTCCCCGCCATATTTCTCAAGCAATTGTTGGGTCGAGTTGTATTTTGTAGCCGCTTTGAGTTTCTCGATGGTGGTGTCTCGTTGTTTATTCAGATCGTCTAGGTGTTGTTGCGTCTTGGATATGCGGTAGTCGAAGAATCGGCTGGCCAATGTCCTAACGACGTAGATCCTGCACAAGTCAGAGTTGGGATCCACAAAGGTTATTTTTTGCATCGATGGAGTCCGTACAGAACCGGCCCGCCAGAAACAGCAGAGTATTCAACAATTCCCCAATTCTGCCAGCCAAGGACGAGTGCTAAGATGATCGAGTAAAGGAGGTACGCGAAGGTGGTGTATAGCGTCCAGAGAGCTTTGAAACGGCGGGCACTTTGGCGGTGGGTGTCTAAACGCGCGGTTGAATCGTTGATCTTGGTCGAAAGAGCGGCGAGCGTTTTCTCGAAGTGCGCTGGGGAGTTGTCCTCTCCCTGGTTCAAGACATGAGATTTTCCACCCGCACACCACCACCAAAAGGGATAGATCAACGTACCTTCCAAGGCCAGAGAGAGACCATGGCCTAGTTGAGCATCAGACAGAGATGCTTAACGCAAGAGCATATCTTGGATGAAGAGTAAAAAAGTGAAGTGTCAAGTGTTAGTGTTAGGCATGTCAGGCAACTGGATGTGTTGTCGCTCCTTCGCCAAAACGTCACGGGAGGGACAGCGCAACACGTGCCGCCTTCTTTTTTGGGAATAGCCTCTGCATCTCATCTCGCGACGTCTATTTTCGTGTCATTCCAAAATATCAATAAAAATTGTTGGCAATCTGCGTGATCTACAGGTTCTAATTGAGACGGGTAAGTTTCCCCTGGATTTAAATGCAGCACGAAATAACGCCCTATAACAGCTTCTTTATCGCCCATCGGGAGCTCCCGGGTGGATGAACAGCCATGAGACAATCCTATATGTGAACAGGGGTCTACTGTGGTACATAGTAACTGACTGGGATACCGTTCTATATGGCAACTGCAGAATCTGTAATTCGGAATGCCCCAGCTAGCTCGCCATCAACCAAGCCGGAAGGTCTCCGGGCCTCCCGCCTAACGTCGACGCTAGTCTCTGAGAGCCATTATTGGATTCGGACTTTGTATTTTAGCTACCGGACGGAGACGGCCCTGAAAATCTTGGCCCGCCGCTCATGAAGATCAGCACCGGCGCAGACAAAGAACAGTCCCCGTACGGACTTTGCCGGACCGCAGCTGCGAAAGAGCAAACCGAAGAGAAAGGCCCTCGGACTGATGTATTTTCGTCTGGGCTCTCTTTGTTTGCGATCTACAGACCATGGTGTCCTTTTTTTTTTTTTTTTTTTTTCAGATGGCCTTATCAGAGCAAGAGCTAAAGCATGGATCGCCAATAAGCTTCTCTCCATAGCCGGTCTTTGGGAAATCATTTTGCTGATGTGAACTGTTGTGTGATGTGCTGAATCGAACAGGCTCACTCGTCGTGCTGGAAAATCGACACTCGCGTCCAAGCGAATTGTTTCTTAGCGTTTTTTAGACGATGCTGGGTAGACTTTATATCCTCTTTTTCATGAGACTTCTATCCAGGCGCCGAGATAAAAGCCGCCTCTTTCAATTCATGGTTGCATTGCGATGCTAGTAGCAACATGGGTCATCCCCCTCAACGTCACTTTCAGCATAACCCCCCATTTTCACCCTAATTCCCGTCATTCCTTCCGTCATCGGCTATCTGCTGGGATACTATCTTATGAGCTTTTCCTGGCAGTGGAAGCAACGGCCTTCCTTCATCAATTGATAACGTTCTGAACTACCTGTGCGCGGGGCAGGGAGGCTAGTGCTTTGAGATACTGCTGGTTCTTTCTTTGCAGCGGTTCCAGATCGGTTAGCTCCCTTGTTGGTAACATTATTTGGAATGAATGTTCGATTCTTCTGGATCCTGTGGTTGATAACTTCAAGGCGACTTGCAGTCTGGGGGACAGCATTGGAGAACTTCTGAAAGGTACCGTCCTTGAAGCTATCAAAGATACACAGCTTCTGGAGCTCAGTTGTCAGCTTGGTGTAAAGCTCATCTCTCCAGTCATCCTCAGCAACGCCCGCATCAGCTGCAAAGTAAGAGGAATTCAGATAGAAAGTCATGAAATTTGTCACTGGTCTTCATGTACAGCTGTCAGAACTGATGATTTGCAGTGCTAACGCGGTTCAGGTCATTATATATTGTTTTCAGGTGATCGAGCATACCCTTTGAATCAGTGTATGGGTTCATGACATCATCTCGCATGCGGGGGGTGATGTACTTTCGAGCTTTACCATCACAGCGGCTAGCAACATAAGCCATGCGGAGTTGAGGGGTATCAAAGTGATCAGCATTGGCAGTGAGCTTCTGAGACATCAGGAGCAACCAGTCTTCAAACCGGGGTTCTTTGCCATCAGTCAACATAGGAGGATCAGGGATCTTGCTTGTCTTTCGATTGGTAGTCATTGGAGAGGTTTGACGGCTACTGGTGCTATCTATCACTAGTCGAGCAATCTGTCTGCCAAATGCATCACGTTCAGCTCTCGCTTCAGCAAGCTGCTGCTTGACACTCTCGATTTCTTCAATCTTGCGGCGCAGTAGGGTGATTTCTCCATCCTTGGTTTGACCTCGGAGCTCTTCTTCAACCAGACGGGCCTTATGATCCTCAAGACTGTCATTATATCGTTGGTGAGGTGCTTGGAGTTTCTCAAACAACCATTCTAGTTCGTCAGAAGTATATTGCAGGAACTCCTCCAAAGTTACCCTGCGTTGTTCTTCGTTCTCATCTCCATCAATGAAAATGGATTTGTTGGTTCTCTTGGCTAGTATCGGTATTCGCTTCGTTTCGGTTGGCCCTAGTAGGAGCAGCGGTGTTTCTTGGGCGAGGCATGCTGTCGGGATCGTCGTATCAATCGGTTATCGATATCAATCTGGTTCGTTCAGTCTGTCGTGTAGGGGACACGCTACTATGGCTCTACGATCGCTGGATCGAACCAATAAAGCAGACGTGTAAAAAAAGAAAAAAGGTGAGATTCGATATTATGTCACGAGCTCGGAATAGTAGATAATAACGAACTGAATTCCTATCTAGACTATTGTAACAATCAACGAGAATATCGAATCTGGAAAAGAAAGAAGAAGAGAAAATCTATCTAGATAATGAAGAGGTTTTAAGAGGATTGTTGGCGACAAGACTGGGTAGTGTTTGTGATGTATCATCCATTGCCGTAGTGTTGGGCCGCCATGTATGAGCGACTGTCATATCTGAACCGTCACAACTCAGTGATCAGCTCAGGCTGTTCAGGTCTACGCAGTGAGCAAAAAGCGGCGAGGGGTGAGCACTAAAGCGGAAAGGGAAAGCCTTTGGCCTGTCCAGAAAATCAAGTACGTATGTTCGTGTACTGTCATGCAAAACCCGTATTAACATGAACCCCCAACACCATTGCCAGGCATAAAGAACGCCGGGTATCGTATCGTATGCTTCCCGTTCCAAACCCAGAAATGCAAAATGCGTATATCTGAAACACCAGAAAGACGGAAAGAAAGAAAGAAAAAAAAGAAACTACGCCTTCCTCGGGGCAAACCAACCCCCCCTTTCCCATTCGCCTGGACGATATGTAGTATTGTTCCGGGTCTCATCATCCTGGAGGCCCTGTAGAAAGATATTCAATCGTTTGAAATCGATAGGTTTCATGATCCAACCGTCAAACCCGTTTTCAATATATGTCGGCGCGTCTTTCTCTAGTAGAGACGCGGAAACCGCAAAGATAGGCACCTGGCCGTTTAGTTTTGCGATTTCGGATAGCGAATCTTTGGGCATTTCGTTTTCAAATTCGCGAATTAGTCTTGTTGATTGCATACCATCGACAATGGGCATCTGTTGCTGTTAGCTTCGCTCTAGATAGTGAGGTGTAATGGGGCAAAACATACCTGAATGTCCATAAGAACAATATCGAAATTCTTACAATCCGCACGATATGCACCTGCACATGCCTCCCCATTGGGGGTCAGATGCACCTTATGACCCAGTTTCTCCAACCGCTTCTGGATAATCTTGCTGTTGATCGGATCGTCCTCGGCCACCAGTACATTGAATTTGTCCGCAACAGCGGGCTTCGGTTGCGGAGTTTTGTCGGGTACCTTCTTAGGCGAAGCTGGCGACGGCGCAGGCTTCTCGTCTACCAGAGCCTGCTTGGGAGGCGATGGCGGCTGTTCGACGTTCTGCCTAGGTACCCGGACGGCACCCAGTGGCACTCCAGAATCCTTCACGGTTGTCTGATTCGGCGGCAGGTTTGAAACAGGGGGAACAGTTGTCCGGACGTCAGGACCAGGAACAGACTCTGTGGTTAAGGTACCGGCAACAGACCTGCTGGTAGTCCTTTGCGGTTTGGGGATCAAAGGATCATTCGCATCCAGCTGCTGAGTTCTGGTAGCGCCGCCCTCACTAGCACTCCGGACCAACAACGGTTCTTGCATGGCGCTAATCAGGCGATCGGCTTCACTCCGGTTACTCTGTGCGCTGCTACCACTCTGTCCGCTGCGGTTGCTCTCGGCGCTCTGACGGCGTGAGCGATTCCGTGAGTGGTTCCTATCCACCAGCATGATCTCTTTCTGATTCTGAAACGGAGTCATGGTCTCAGCCACCCGACCGGGCGGCCGAGTATCACTATCGGCTGTCGAAGTCGTACCATCTGGAACAGGGAACTGCAATGAGATCTTGAAACGGCTGCCTTTGCCCTCTTTGGACCGCACGCCCAGTTGTCCTTGTAGGTTGCGGATTATCCGAGCCACCAGTGCGAGGCCCAAGCCAAGCACCCCCTTTTTTTGCCCTTCCAGGGAAGGGAGGTGGCCTTCTTCGTCATCCATGGACCCCACCTGCTCGAGCTGCTGGAACAATGCCTCGAGGGTGTCTTGAGACATCCCAGAGCCGGTGTCCACGACCACCATTTCAATCATCACATCGCCGTTGTCGGGCTGGGATGGTGCGCGCCAGACCTCGACAGTAACGCCTCCGGTCGACGTATGCTGCATGGCGTTCGAAATAAGATTAGAGATCACTTGACGAATGCGCCGCTGGTCTCCTATTACTGCAGTCGGTAGTCCGGGGTGGGAGTGGACATTGAAAGAGATCCCCTTTCGTTTGGCTTCGCCTTCAAACATCCCCGTGGCCTGTTTGATCGTCTGAGGCAGGTCGAAAGACTCATCCTTGATGAGATTCTGCCCCTTCTCGGCGTTGGTCAGATCGAGTAAGTCGTTTATAACGTAAACCAGCGATTTCGAAGCAGAGTAAGACTTGGTCAGGCTGTCGCGGGTCTCGGTATCCAATGAGCCTTCCATTGCAATTTCGAGGTAATTGATTATAGCATTCAAAGGAGTCCGAACTTCGTGGGCCGAATTGGCCAACAGGAGCTGCGTAAGCTGCGAGTTCTCCATGGCTGCCTCCTTCTGTCGCCACACTTTGATGAACTTTCCGTACACCAAACACAGTACCGCCGCTGTTTCCACATCGGTCTCGGTCCATTCCCGGGATTGATCAAGAATAGTCTCGCACCAAGTCTGGAAACTCTTTCGTGGCTGTAGGTAGCCGTCCACGACATTCTTGTCGTATGGGTTACCTGCCCACTTGATTTCTGTCAAACGACCGCGACGGAAGAAGACTATAAAGTCCGTTCCGCCTGTAGACAGAGGTACATAGAGCAAACCCGATATATGTTTGAAACCTGGAGGATAACGCAAATCTGGGAAGTCTCTAGTGACATGATGCGAAGCAAGAACGGAGTTAATCTGGCGCATCTTCAGATACTCCAACAGGGCCAGGATCTCCTGGGAGTGGGTGAGTTTGCCCAGTAATTTAGTCTCGTCTCGAATACACAGAGCACCGTAGTCAGCATCGAATAATTTGAGTAGATCATCCGACGAGGCGATGATGTATCCGGAAGGGTTTGCATCGGTTGGAGCGGTATTGATTAATTTACGTGCCTGAAGCCGAGTGGAATAGGAGAGACGCTCGATATTTCGCGAGACGGTATCTCCGACCAACCGGCACATTTTTCTGATGGGGAATGACACTCTCATACCAGACTTTCCATATGAGTGGCACGATATCAAACCCCAAAGCTCATTGAATCCGTTAATACTGATAGACATGGATGCGCGGATTTCCATATTTGCCAGATACTTGATGTGAATTGGAGACATCGCACGCAGATAGGCATGGGTCATGTCCAGCGGTGTCTCCAGATCTTTGGCCGTCCGGCACACGAGTCGCGACGTTGTCTGATCACGGTCATATAGCAGTCGAACCTTGTTAATCCGGTACAGATCACGAGCCTGTCTGGGGATGTCCATGGCGGGGAAATGGAGACCTTTATATAGATCGACGGAAGCTTTGGGGTCAACCAATTCGGCCACGACGGTGCCGTTCCAGTTCAGATCAAACTGATAGATCAGAACCCGGTGGAAGCCGGTCAGCTCTTTCACTAATCCGGTTGCTGTGTTCAGCAAAGACTCAAGCGTCTCTGCGCGGGCCAGCTGATCTTGAATCTGAGTGAGAATGCTGAACACTTCCATGGCGGCCGCCTCTCCTTTCCGCCGACGAGCATTGCGCAGTGTGCGCAAGGGCTGGTTCATGCTGCTGGTGCTAGCTGCGAGCTGTTCTGGGGTCGGTGCCGATCCCAGAGTCGCGCTGGGCGATGCTGGCGATCCGCGACCAGAAACATTCAGTGGATTGATCTGGTCATCCTCCAATTCAAATTCGCAGATGATCAGACTGGGGTCGGCTGGACAGCAATGGACGGCACACCAGAACTTGCGAGAGCGTCGCGAGGGCTGTTTGATGGACAAAAGGAATACTTCAGGACCGTCCACACTGGGGTCGAACGAATCGTCGCGAATGAAATCGATGTGGTCCAGAAGGTTATCAGCTTGGTCGTCTCTCAGGATATCACAGAAATTTTTCAGGGCGAATAACTCGTTCGGGGAATACCCAAGCAGAGCCTTCGAATTCTCGCTAGCAACGCGGACGAGGAACTGATTGTCCGTTTCCTCACGGATAACCACTAACACACCAAAGCTCTGCACCGCACCGGGAATGTGAATTGGCTCATCCTCGCAAGGCTGGAAGGGGGCACCCGGTCCCGTGGCAACAGCATGGCCGCGCTCTGTAATCACATGCTCGAATCGTGAGGTTACAAGACTGGTTCCTTGGAGGATTTCCGGATTTTGTGGATGTTCTGGATTTATAACTGGAAGACTTTCTTCGGTCGCTTCAGAACTGGCACGTTGATCTTCCGGCTCGTCAAGGTCAGCATTGTCTGTCGCACTGATCGGATGAGGAGGATTGTTCACAGCATCCGTCCTGGCTCGAGACTGCATCTGGTCCCAGGTGTTCGCATCGATTATAGAATACCGACGAACGCCGTCCCTGGTAGGCGAAGCCGGATGAGATGGGCCTGGTTCAGAATTCTGTGAAGTTGGATCAACCGAGACGACGGAGCGAATAGGATACACAATATCTGTGCCATCGAAGCTGATTTCGCGCTGGAGTGTTGGTTGGATGGGGGTTGTGAGACGATTTGAGCTTTGATCTGGCGGTGCCTCCTTAACACCAGCTTTCTCCGGAGATGTCATTTGTGAAGTATTGAACGGTGAGTCTCGACGGAGAGCATTGAAGGGGGTTAAAAAAAAAAGAAAAAAAATTGACTTCAAAGTAAGGGTAGATTATGCTAACATGTGGAGCGTTCTTAGGACGACGGTTCGGATCGGGCGCGACACTTCGGAAGAGGATTGATAGCTGAGCCTGGGCTGAAGACGAGCTGAAAATTGCTTAGACAAGGAGGAGAGAGCTATTCTATAGGAATCTGGGGAGGAATGAAAGAGTGCGCAAATTGCGAGCACTCTCTCGTAGCACATGGAAAAAGAGCAGCTTACCAAAAGTGGGATGGGACCAACGCGGGCAAAAAACGCACTCGGGTCCAGGTCAGCAAAGCTCAACCATTAGTGGCTGGCAGAGGAGACCGCGAGATTGTAGAGAATTCCTTGTCGAGAGTTTTCTGGCTGGAGGAAGAAAAAGGCCGAGAGGGGGGTGGAAAGAGGTTGAAAAAGTCACAACTGGGCATGCATTCGGGGAGAAGTGGGAACCGTCCAATCAGTATCTGTATAAGGGCGTGGAAGGAGGGGTCAGAGTGTGCGTATAGGAACTACATGATGAGAGATATCCAGGCAGTGGAAGCAGGAGTATTAGTAGGATGTCCAGAGTGTTGTACAGTGGAAAGAAGAAGTAAATTAAAGTGAGGTTGCATTCGATACTAATGATGTCACGGGACTAGCCCGAGTCAGATACATATAAAACCATCCTACTAGTAGCATATTCAACACTCTATACAAGTCAATCACTGATCGATCGATATACTAGTACATCGATAACTAGATCGCCTCAGATCAATCGACGGGCTGTGCCTCCCCGAACGCAGATTCCCGATGCAAGTTCGCCGCCCGATCCTGCACCGGCCGAGCATCAAGATACGTCCGCATCTCCACGACCTGAAAGTCCAACTCCAACTGCCCTTCCCATTCCTGTCCCGGCCCTAACTCTCTTGATCTCGCCTTCAACTCCAGAACATTAAATTCCTCCACCCGCACTGCAAACTGGTCCGGATCGTTCCGGAACACCGTCACACTGGTCGCTTGGAACATCACCGTTCGTGTGCGCCCGTCAGATCCCTCTGGGACAATGTCCCAGGCGATGTCCATGTCATGGTGGAACGCAGAGAGGTGTTTGCTGCGCACTTCGAGAAGCGGGACTACCTGGCGACCTCTGCAGGGTGGGTTGCTGCCCACGTAGATGAGGGCATCAGGGTGTAGGAATGGGGCGACGGGTTGGCGGATTGGGTTTAGGCAGTCTAGGGCGGGGAGGAAGGATTTGAGGAATTGGAGGCCGGGGGAGGTGTTCGCGGGGATAGTTGTATACGGCCCGCGGTGTATGGTGACCGCCATTGCTAGTTATACAGGGATAGAAATCACTTGTATATTCCTAAAGTGTTGGAAATAGACATCACGTGGTTCTGTAGTGTAATGGTCATCACAGCGGATTCTGATTCCGCTAATCCCGGTTCGATCCCGGGCAGGACCTCTTTACTTTTTTTTTCTTTTCCCCTTTATCTTTTCTAGGCCCTGTATGAGTGTGGATATTGCAGTGTGCCAAGCGAAATGCTATGTGTGCTTGGCTGATGGCTAGTGAAAGAGGTACACATTGGGTATGAGAACTAATAATTGCTTTTTGGTAAAGTAAATCGTTTGTCGCGTAAATCACATAATTTCTGGCTTATGATACAATACAGGATGTCCCTGTCATGCTAATGTTTCGGCCGTATGTACTCTGCTCCATACCGCTGACATCAATATAGAGTCACAGATGCCCTATGTACTCCGCACTCCGTAACTCTCCGACATCCGGCCGGAGAGGTATGTAGGTATGTATGTACTTGGCGGGCGGGATTGATTGCCTCATGAGGACGAAATCACATGTGGCGGGTAGCACTGTGCAGATATGTATGCAAAATATGTGCACGCCTAGAGGCGGTTCGGTATAGATGAAAATTGGTAATAGTATGTAAAAGGTGTGCGATCACGGCGGTCGAGAAGTCTCAAGCGAATATGACGGACGGCCCCGACGCTCTGAAGCTGGAACACTGTCCATGGACACACGTCCCCACGCTGGCCGCGACTGTCGTCTCTCGCCCTCCATCGGAGCTGCATGGGTGACATCACCGGTCAACTGAGCTGGGTCAACGAAATTCGGGAACTCGTCGTATTCGGAGGATGTCAGGTCGGAACGGTGGGTATGCACAAGCGAAACCAGCTTGCCCAGCACGCCGAATTCCAACTTGAGCTTGACGCTGTACACGGCGGCCTTCAGGGTTGTCTGCAGCGTGTAGAGACCCACGTACTCCAACACAAGAAGTGCAATATCCAAGAAGATCATCACCAGGTTGATGGCGATCAACTCGTACATCAATTTGCTCCGATGAAGCTCCTTCTCCGGCCGTAGGCGTAGTATGTTAACGGTTTCGAAAATGTAGATGCTGGCGATTAAAATTTCCTGCGCACAGAACCACGTGAGTTCAAGGCGCTCCATGACATTGTAGCCCTTGATAGATGCTGGGTTGCGGACATAGACGGTGCAGTAAGTGAGAACCGTGGTCGGAATGAGAATCGCGATGGCGCTGAAGATGATGAGGTAAAATACGCGCTGCAACACAACGGGACTTTGTTCGACCAAATGTAGGCGAGAATAGAGAACAAAGGACTGGCCTGGAACCATAAAGTACCATCCAATGGTGGCGAGTGTCACCGCCAGCCCAATAGGACCGATAGTGAAGAACTCAAACAAAAAACCGATTGCATGAAAAATGACACCGATAGTAGACAAGATCATGGCCCAGAAGTAGAGACCGCTGTAGCGATTGAAAGTAAGGAAGATGAGGATGATAAGTTCGATTGCGTTGTACCAGGCAATGGCACTGAACACAATCATACAAGCCTTGATGGCCACATTATCCCCTTGGTATCCATGGAGGAGACCCTCGGGAGGATAGGAAAGCGATTCGGCTATGGCCATGGTGGACGAGAGGACCTCTGAGGCCTTAGGTCAAGAAAAGTGACCAAGTAGTGTCTGTACAAAACAGGGTATATAATCCAAGCAAGCTCTATCCCGGTCGAGGATCCACGCCATAATTTACAACTTCACGAACTCGAATGAACAACCATCAAACTGGAGCATGATCGACGAACACAAGTATACTGGGCGACGGAGGCAGATATATTTCATCTCATGGTTGGATGCGACAGGCGGCGAGTGTCGGTATTGCTGGCGTTTGTCGACCAGCTTGAAGCGGTCACGGTTCGGGAATCCACGAGAAGATGCGTGTTTGAGTGTGTGACAAACGCAAGTTCAATATCGACGGAGTGGTTGCGGTAGGTGACGGAATTGGTCGAGGGCGGCTCTGAACTCGGCAAATAGGTGATGAGGAAAGGGGCGAATACCGAATCGCGAATCTCCTCCACTCTTCAGGGTATGTAACTGTAGTTGAGAGCCTTATCACCGTCCCCTCTCAAAAGAAGCAGACCAAAAGACAGAAAAAAATTAAAAAAAAAAAAAGTAGGTGGAAAACATTAGAAGGAGAGGAGGAGCGGTATAAGAAGAGGAGGGTCGAAAATTGACGCAAGTGATTGATTCTGCCTGTCTTGTCCGGGGTTCGCCGCGTGTTTCTTCATGGAGAAGTGCTAGTCCGTTTTGGCACTAGCGTCTTTTCTTTCTCGGGCGAGCACTAACCTTGGCGTGACTGGGGTACGTCTAATTCTGGTTGTTGGTTGGCTGGATTATGCTTTGACCTAACTGTATTTGGCTAGCGTAACGTGCCAAGATCCCGATAATCCGGGTTGGCGGCGATGTGTGTGGCGGTGGGTGGCTGTTCGCTATACATAGTACTTAGATAATACTCAAAGCATACCACTGCATAAAATAGAACATTAATATATCTGAATCAATGAGCTATTCTACTCCACGTAGTATATTCTGCACTATTGCTATGTACTATGTATGCATCGACAGCATGCAGAATCTGCGCATGCCGATCGCTTTTGTCAGTCAGTCGCTAGTGCAACCGCGGATAGTGTAAACCTTGAATCTGGACGAAAGGATCCTCGCTTGGCTCATGCCTCAAAGGCGGAACTATGCAACAATAAGGGGTAACAAAAGAGTGGCACAGACAGCATCTGAAACACTTTGTTCCTAAGTCCTGTTAAAGTGGCAATTCAACATTGATGCTAAAGCCAATAGTTGCTGGCGCATCGTCGCTACTGAGTCATATTGGCGCGTCAATCAATTATGGAGAAATACACATGCTGGCCCTTAGCTCCCCACGGGGAGCGGCATCAGTGGTCCTCAACTCCATAACCTGGTCTCCAAGAGGCAACGTAATCTATTCGCGCACGTTCACATTGGCGGGTTTGGCAGGTTTGGCAGGAGATTGGCGAGGACAATTAATCTTGCAATCTGTACGTAGTACATTCCTGAACTATGAAAGTATGGTTGCTGCAGGGGCTGGACTCGCTCGGTGGAGTTCCGACAGTAAATGTACTTTTGTATTGAGTTAAGAGTTAACTTTCTCGTTGATATTGCCTGGATTTATGGGCGTAGACGTCTGTCTTTAGATAGTTATACCAGTCTGTGGACGAGAGTGAGAAGTATCCGAAATAAGTAATTTACACGAAAGGCCAAATTAGCTCACGTGCTTGACATCCACTTCGGGCTGTCAATGCGGAGATGGCCCAATTTAGCTAGTTAACGCTAGTTAGTTATCGCAGGCGATCATCTGTATGCCTGCGTAATTAGGCATAAAAGAAGATGTCAACACTACCTTCCACTTTTGTATAGTAAAAGCCCGGTGCTTCTCCCTCTCAATTAACCATCTCACTGATCCTACTCTTCAACCCAAAATGCAGATAACACTGATAGATTCTCAAGGATCTGTCTTTCTTTGTACTGTGCTTACATTACTATCCTCATACATACGGAGTACTAACGTCATGTCTTCTGCCCCGAGAATCCGTTGGATCTTAATAAAATGACCACACAAAACCACTTGTAGAATTACTTATTCTTCTTACTGTCCAGTTTCTGTCTGCATTAATTTAACCTTTCAATTTACATCAAAGAATGGTCATGGCATCAGATACATGGGAATTCATCATCGTCGGAGGTTAGTCTTCCAATTCCCTCAATTCTCTCTGAAATATTAACACTGACAGGCGGCCCTGCCGGCTGTAGCATCGCTTCGTCTCTGTCTCGCTCCCCCATACGTCCCAATGTCCTCCTGATTGAAGCTGGATCACGGCGTGACGAGAAACACCTCAGAGTCGACGGTCAGCGGTGGAGCACCTACCGCAACGCAGCCATCAACTGGGGCTATAAAACAGTTCCTCAAGAACACTGCAACGGCCGCCAAATAGACTACTCTCGCGGCAAGGTGCTGGGTGGAAGTACTGCTATCAATTTCTGCGTTTACGCCTTTGGCGCTCGTGATGATTATAACCATTGGGCAGATGTTGTGGGTGATGATAACTTTAAATGGGATCGTATCCACGCACGGTTCAAGAATCTAGAGACATTCAACGGGGCTATCGTTGATCCTGTCCATGCGAAATATGCATCACCCCGAGCAGAGGATCACGGGAGCAGTGGCTCTTTGCATGTGGGATATGCGCTGGAATGGGAGCAGGATTTGCCGTTGATAATTGATAGCTTTTTGCAGGCTGGGTTGCCGCAAAATTCGGATCATAATTCTGGAAATCCAATTGGGTTGACACTGGCTATCAACACTGCTCATAAGGGAGTGAAGGTAACGGCAACAGATCTGCTGAAGGACGCGCCTGATAACCTGACAGTTATCACTGGCGCTCCGGTGCAAAAGGTGCTGCTGGAGGACAAGAAGGCTGTTGGTGTGGAGTCTTTGGGAAGACAATGTAACGTCTCACTCTGTGATTGACCTGGATGAAGCTAACGTCTCTAGTCATGGCATCGAAAGAAGTCATTCTCTCCGCCGGCACACTGGACACCCCAAAAGTCTTGATGCACTCGGGCATTGGACCAGCTGAACAACTTCAAAAGTTCCAAATCCCAGTCATACAAGACCTTTCCGCCGTTGGCCAAGGACTACAAGACCATTTCTGCACGTCGCTAACCTACCAACGCAACCCCAACACGAACGACCGCAACACCTTCTTCAAAGACCCCGTTGCTATGGAAAAAGCCATGGAACAATGGGAGAAAAGTGGCAGAGGTCCATGGGCACGCCACTCGTGCCAGTTGGGAATCGGCTGGTTCAAATCTGACATCGTCCCAACCATGCCAGAATTCAAAGCCCTCCCAACTTCTGTCCAGGAGTTTCTCCAGCGTCCTACCATCCCTCACTATGAGGTCATCCCCAATTTCCCGCTGCACATATTCATGCCCGAAGCAGTGGAGGATTACAGCTACACCTGCGTGTCAGGGTTCCTAATGAACCCGCAATCCCGCGGCGAAGTCCGGCTGCAATCATCCAACCCCGACGAGCCACTGCTCTTCGACCCCAAGTTCTTATCTCACCCCTACGACCGCGCCACTTGTATCGCGATCTCTCGACACCTGCTTGACATCTGCAACCATCCAGCCTTCCAGAAAGATACCGTCTCGGCGCTTATGGCTCCTGCGTCTGATTCGGACGAGGATATCCTCGAGTACTGGAAAGCAAACCTCTTTTCCGTCTGGCACATGGCCGGCACCGTTAAAATGGGGAGACAGGATGACGCGGGTAAGGAAGCGGCGGTGGATAGCAGGTTCCGTGTGTTTGGGATTGAGAAGCTGCGGGTTGCGGATATGAGTGTCGTGCCGGTGATAACCAATAATCATACGCAGGCGACGGCGTATGTAACTGGGACTACTTGTGCGGAGGTATTGAAGGCAGAGTATAAGTTAGACAACATAGACTGATAATAATACAAGATTTACAGGGTATATTCCAGAGCTGAACTTTTCCGGGCCAATCGGATTAACTCTAGGCATAGCTTATTTACACCTCTCATCAAACCCTATCTACCTCCCTCCATCAACCGTAAACCCCCTCTCCTCCAACCAAACCCTCAACACCTTATCCTCCTCCTCCAAATCCAACCCCCCGCTCTCCGGCAAAAACCAATAAACACATATCCCAACAACAGCCACCGCACCAGCAAGATAAAACGTCGCACTATCACCCGCCCAGTCCTGCAATGGTGTGAAACACTGCGTTCCCACTGCGGCCCCGGCACGCCCGAATGCCTCTGCGATACCGTAGCCCATGCCCCGCATGGCTGTGGGGAAGGACTCGGAGCAGATGAGGCCGATTGTTGCTCCGGGCCCCATGTGGCCGAATGCTTGTAGGAGGCCGTACAAAACGACAAAGGCGGCGATGTGCTGTGACAGTCTGGTGTATGTACCTCCGATCACGAAACCGAGGACAACGTACCCCGCGAACCCGGCGATGCCGGTCCAGCGCCGCCCGATGAGGTTTGTTAGCCAGGCACCTACCAGCACGCCGGGTACTGGGAGGACGGCGAGAATCACCTGCCAGATAGCTGTTGTGCGGACGTTGTTATCCTTGACCAGGGAGGAGATGATGGTACTCGACATGATGCTGTTGGGGAAGTTGATGAAGTCGTAGAGGAAGAAAGCCAGCGACGTGGTAGTAATGCGCCACCAGTATCTCCGCAGGAGGAGCAGAATCAGGCGCGGGGATTTGCGCTGGCGTTTGAAATTCGAGTAGTGGAAGAGCGTCGAATCAGCCATGAAAACGCGCATGACGATGATGATCACTGGGAGGATAGTGGCGATGGAGTAGATGGCGTGGAAGGCGATGGTGAGGTTATTGTTGCTTGCGACTAGCGTGACTAGGTAGATAATCATGAGGATGGGGCTGGCGAGGGTGGCCATGAGCGTCGTGAACGAGACGAACATGGGCCCACGATATCGGTGCATGAATTCGTCTGTTTCTTCGATTCCTGCTGCTGCGCTGGGGGGATATTCGCCGCCGACGCCGAAACCTGCGATACCGCGCACAACGACGAAATACCACAGCATATTCATCGTTGGATGCACTGACAATGCGACCGTTGCCATCAACGTCCCGATGGCCACAAGCGACGATGTGAATAGCAGTCCTGCCCGTCGCGAGAACATGTCCGATGCATATCCCAAAACAATAATACCAATGATCGCGCCGATGAGCAGTGAGTTGCTAATCCGCGTCTTCATCTCGGAGGTGAAGTCGGTGCCGAGCAGACGTTTGAAGATCACATTGGTGGGATTGGCGAGGCCATTTTGGTAGCCGTCGCTGAAGTTGGCGATGTACTGCCATGGTTAGCTCTCTGCCACTTATTAGGGAGGTATGTGGAAACGGACACAACTCGCGATGGTGATATTACTCTGCCATTTCGTCGGCTGGTAGCGCGTGGGAGGATTCTCGACATCAGCGCCGGCGACGACCGCGGTTTTCTGGTCATCATCGCGACGCTCTTTCTCCGCCATCTTGCTTGTCTATCATGTGTAGAATCGATTCAAGCCATGACTATCTCTAGTCTTTATACCGCCAGTCAGCCCGGGAGTCGATCAAAGAGTGGAGGTCCAGTCCGCGGAGAAAACAGTAGCAGATAAGACGATTCGCCATTAATAATGGGCATACGTGGACCTGCAGTTCCTGCTATCAATCATATCAATCAATTGGCTGATAAATCTACCTCGCTGCAGGAGAAAAAAAGTCCGTCTGTTTTGGGTGCTGGTCAAAATCACATCCTACGGTTTCTGCCGGTTGCCTTGCTGGGTTAGCGTGGGGAAGCTTGTTCGTACACAGACCGTGCTGATTGATGTTTGGTTGGTGGTTTGTGTGATGCAAGTCTGCATATGATAGCGCAAAAATAAGGGAGAAAATAAAAACAAAAAAGCAATGGCGCTGCCCGGAATCGAACCGGGGCTGGCGCGGCCACAACGCGACGTCATACCACTAGACCACAGCACCTTCTTGTTGAAGGAAGTGACAAGTTTATGTTATATCAAAATAAATAGGCATTTTCCAGGGAAGTATATATCGTCTTATTTACGACTTATATCGGCCTTTTTCGGGTATTATCTGACATTCTTATGATTCTAGTTGTTTTTAGGAATGAATGATACTACGCAAGTCGTGTGGAGAAAGTTTCGAGGAAATATCAATTCCGCTATCGTAGTATATATATTCAATGCTAACCAACACCTATATACATAACAGCCTGCAAACGATCAAGGACTCTTCTTCAACCACAAGGTCTGCGAATTACAGTACCCCAGCAACCCATTAATACCCCACTCCGTCCCAAGTCCACTTCCCTTGTGTCCGCCAAACGGCGCATTGGGCGAGATGTCAAAGTGCGAGTTCACCCACACACTTCCCGCAACCAACTGATCCGCCATACGAGTGGCCCGGTCCATATCCTTGGTCCAGACGGACGCACCAAGAGCCGAGTCTGTGCCGTTCGCGCGCGCAATTACGTCGTCCTCATCTGACCACTTCATCATGGGCAGAATAGGACCGAATGGTTCCTCCTGCACGATCCGCGAATTCTCGGGCGGGTTGTCGACAATCGTCGGCTGGACGAAGTAGCCTGGAGAGGCGGAGGAGTCGGGGATATCACCACCCAGAGCGGTCTTGTAGCCTGACTTTGTGGTGTCGGCGAAGAGATCCTTGACCTTTTCGAATTGCATGGCGTTTTGGACGGGGCCGAAGAAGGTCTCGGGGTTGGTACCGTCGCCTACGGGGAGGGACTTGACGAACTCGGCGAGCTTGGTGCGGAATTCATCGTAGATGCGCTCGTGGACGTAGAGGCGTTTGATCATCATGCAGATTTGGCTGGTGCAGAGGAAGGAGAAGATGCCGATCTACGAAGGTTAACATGTGCTCATTGAAATATATGGGAAGGGAGGTACCTTTGGCACCACAGTGTCCAGGTCAACATCGTCGCAAACGATACAAGGGTCATTACCCCCCAGCTCCAGAGTCACTCGCTTAATGGTCTTTGCGCAGCTAGCCATCACTCGCTGTCCTGTCTGGGAAGATCCAGTGAAGCTGATCTTGCCAATGCCCGGGTGCTCGGTACACCACGGCCCAAGGGAGTCATCACCACTCAGAGCCTGCACAACACCAGGAGGGAAGAACCTGGTGGCCAGCTCTGCCAGCTTCAAGTCACAGTAAGGAGTAAAAGGCGAAGGCTTGACAATGATCGTGTTTCCGGTGTACACAGCGGGCGCGATCTTGCCCAATGCCAGCAACACGGGGAAGTTCCACGGCACGATAGCACAGGCCACGCCAATGGGTATGTGTCGCTGGACAACTCGCCGCTCCTCGGTATCCTCGATGACGTTCTCGGGGATCTTAATGTTGGGGATCTCCCGTACCCACTGGATACCAAAACCAATCTCCATGTTCGACTGGGTGAGGGGCTTGCCCTGCTCCATGGTCAGAATAGCGGCCAAGGCATCCTTGTTCTCCTCGATGGCGTCCGCGTAGGCATGGAGGGCAGCACGGCGCTGCTCGAATGTAGTCTTGGACCACTTTTTGAAGGCCTGCTGCGCGGCGTCGACAGCACGGTCTAGGTCTCCTCGGGTTGCGACGGGCACGGGGGGATTGGGTTGAGCGGTCGCAGGGTTGATCCCGTGGCGGGTTTCAGCTGTTGTGGTCAACTCGTTGTTGATGACATTGCGAAAGGTCTATAGTCATGGTAGTCAATAAACAAACCAGTCTCAGATAGATGAGGGGTAATTGCATACGGTGGTGTCCATAATGACTGTTTGAGAACCAGAGAATAATTAATTGTTGACAGATTGTACACCTCCCGCGGACGCAGTATTTATATTCCTCTTCATCCTACCCACATTCAGCCACTGTAACACATCACCGGACAAGAATCAACTATCGAGCAGACCCCGCAGAGTCCGAGCCTGACTATGGAGACCCCGCATTCCGCAGATCAGGGGCGTGCAAATTCCCCCATATCGGGATACAGCTTCGGCATCTCGCGAATGCCCAGACGGTGTTTCAATGGCTGGTTTTGAGGATCAACGAAGTATTTGGATTTTTGAATCAAAAGCCAAAGTCGCTATACGAGAGAGTCATGGGACTTCCGGGAGGTCGATTCGGCTTATTCGAGTTGCTTATCTGTGTCTGCGTACCCGACAGCGCATCCGATGCACACTGATACGTGGTCATAATGATCCATCGTAACTGGCCCAATTGTATGGAGTATTCAGCATGACCTGGCAAGATAAATTAAATCAGGCTACGCAGTTTCCCTCTTGTGGTGTGAACGGGCCAATAAGCGACCAGAGCCGAACGATTCACCTCTTCCATTGCTTCTTTATCCCTGGTTCAGATAATCGACTGCGCCCAGAAAAGATATGTTCTTATTTCGGTTGAGATCTCGACGAATCTCAATCGGAGCTGCGAAGCGTTGACTTGACGTATGTGGGGCATGGCGTGGAGCGTGCGATATCTGTGCCTGTCGTTCAAATAAGATATTCGTGCAGCAAGCAAGATAAGCATATCTGGCCGTAACGGACGGGCATATATCGTGCAGCAAACACTAAAATGCTGTAGAGTCTATCGCGGTGGTTGCAACAGAGATGGTGCTTGCTGATAGCAAGGAGGATTGTGTTAGTGCCCAGACGCAAGAAAACGAGAGCTGTCCATGGTACATACACACGACAGCCATGGAATCAGTTAGACTGAAGAGTGTGAGTGATTTGCAGATTCCATGCTTGCTAGTTATTCATTCCCCAAATTCAACCTTGAGCATGACAATCAGGCTTCACCCAGCTGATAACCTTGCTTCCAACGAGAACATGCTTGTAGCGTCCTTATCGCGTCTGTTCGAAGAGGCTGGGTCGGTTGGAATTGGATCGCAGGAACCGGGACGGGAAGATCAACATCGTCAATCGCTTGGCTTAGTCAATAAAATATTTCAATGGATCAGATATGCAGCGTCGTATAAGAATAAGGTAGCGACTCACGCATCATTCGCGGGTGGAAGTTGAAGCTTGGTCGTCGGTGGATGAGAGTGTTGGTCAAGCTGCAGATCGAGACAAAGATGCCAGATCACATGATGTCGCTGACCAGACTTCTATTCATATTCTAGCGTATGCTAGAGATGATTTCAAATCAATCTTACTGAAGAAGAATATCTAATGTCACGAACTTCTGGTTTGCTTGTGAATATCACACTAGAAGTCAAGATAAATACGCATCTAGCCATAGAAAATTGAAGGAGTCTACTACGTTGGAGCAATAATCAAGATTTTAAATGACATACATTATGGCCTGTAACACATCCATCCAATCTATGAACTAAGATCTATCGCGCCGCAACCTTGCAGTATCTGTGAGTAACATGACTAGAGATCATCAACAAATCCGGTCTCCCCCCCGTAACTCATGGGTATTCAACATTACATATGAAATGTTAACAAGTAAGAAAAAAAAAAAAAAACAGAGAGCATGACCACAACAGCGTGGCAGAGTAGTGCGAGGCTTAGCCAGTCTTCTCAACCTGCTCCTGCGAGGTAGACTCAGAGGTGTCCTTACCAGGAGCCTCCACGTCCACACCAAGACCGTACTGAGCAGCGACGCGTTCGATCTCCTCGTCTGACAGTCTGGGGAGTTCCTCAGCGGCGCGGACGTAGGACATCTGGTCGACGAAGCCCTTGGCGAAGATGAGGTCAATCTCCTCCAGAGAGCGACCAGCCGTCTCCGGGTAGAAGAACCAGATGACTGGTACAAACAAGCCGTTGAGAACAGCAAAGAAGAGATAGGTGCCCCACTTGATGTCGCGGACCATGATGGGGGTGACCATGACAATCAAAAAGTTGAAGGTCCAGTTGGTGCAGGTAGACAGGGCATTGGCCTTCGCACGCGTCTTGATAGGGGAGATCTCAGCTGGGTACAACCAGGGCAGAGGCAACCAGGTCGCTCCGAAAGTGGCAATGAAGGCGAACAGACCAAAGGCAGCACCCTTGGCAGGCTCAGGGTCTCCTGGAATCAAGCAGGCGAAAGTAATCACCATGGACAGACACTGGCCAATCGAACCGATGAGAAATAGCTTGCGGCGGCCGACGCGTTCCACCAGGAACCAGGAGCTACAGGCGAAGATAGCATAGACAACCATGTTGACACCGCCTAGAATCATGGACATGATGTGACTCTGGCCGACGGACTGTTCGAACAAGACAGGAAGGTAATAGATGACAGCATTGCAGCCACCAATCTGCTGGAAGAATTGGGAGGAAGAACCGAGAAGCATGCGGCGGAAGTGCTGAGTCTTGCCTCCAGTGAATACAGCAGACATGGGGGTGGACTTGCCGGTGGTCTGACCAGAACTAAAAGTACACAATCGATTAGCGTTTGCACAGAACATTGAAAAAAAAAAAAAAAAAAAGCACAAAGGGCGACAAACAAATAAAGAAAAAGAACTTACACTCGTAGAGAATCTGTGATAAGAGTCTTTTGCATCTGGACGTCGGGGTGGTTGATTTCCTGACCGGCCAATGCGGCAATCACATATTCACCCTCTTCATAGCGATCACGGGTAAAGAGCCAACGAGGAGATTCTGGCAAGAACATGAGACCGAAAATGATGATGAAGCCGAAAAGACATTGGAAGGCAATGGGGAAGCGCCAAGTGAGATCATCCGAGCCATACATGCAGCCAAAATCAACCCAATAGGAGATGACCGTGCCAATGGCGACGGTGCTTCCCTCGATACAGATGAGGAGACCTCGGTTGTGTGACTTGGAGCATTCGGCTTGGTAGGTCGGGATGGTGGAGGTATTCATGCCGTTGCCAATGCCTGTCACCACGCGTCCAACACAGAACTGAGCAATGGGAACATGGCCTTTGACGGACGAGACCTGAAGAATGACACCAATAATCATAATCGCAGCGCCAATCATGATAGAATAACGACGACCCAGCCAGTCACCCGCACCGAGAATGAACAGAGCACCAGCGAGACATCCTGCACCGCGTCAGTCCAGCTTCAACAACAACAACAACAACAACCCTATTGTATATTTATTGTCACCCACCCAATTCATAAATAGCCGTGACAACGCCCTGAATAGTCGAATCGCCTTGAACTTCTGTAAAGACTTCGCCAAACGGTCTCGCGTCGATAATTCCGCTCATGACACCCTCTGTTCTGTATTAGCGCGACTTTTGAGTCTTGAAGCACCTGGTAAAGCAGCACATACGATCATAACCAAAAAGCAAGAAGCCCATGGTAGAACAGGCAGTGATGGCCCTCGTCAGCCAGGGGCCAGAGAGGCCGGCGTACGACGGGACCGACATGTTGAGTTGGCCGTCGCGTTGGAAGAAACAGCAGAAATATATCTCTCCAGTTTGATAATGATTCCTCTTGGGATAGACCAGAGACAACGAAGAAAGAAGACTATGAAGAATGAGAGGGATGGAGGAGAGATGGAGGAGAGATGGAGGAGAGATGGAGGAGAGATGGAGGAGAGATGGAGGAGAGATGGAGGAGAGATGGAATGGAGAAGAGAAGAGCAGAGCAGAGTAAGGCAGGGAAAAGATATACAAAACCACGACCCCAGGTCAGGTGCCTCGCTTAATATATCTCTTTTCTTTAATGACAAGTCTCCACAATGACTGTAATAATTCACTGTTCATCCTCATCATCCATTCACCACTCATTAAATAAGACCTGCTTGGGTGAAAATACGTCGGCCTCCTATACTACTGTTTTTGTATGCCATACGTTCCTGTAGGGCTTTCTTTACTTTTCATTTCTCCATTTTGTATTCCCCGTCTGCCTCTCCCCTGTCGATCCCTCCATCCAAGTGTATATATAGTAGGTAAATCGGGACTAGCTATATACATCCCTACTTAGCTATACTGCGTTCATAACTCGTAGTAAGCTCTCTCCAGCTCCGCGCCGCTCCTCCGCCGCGGGGCTTGGCAATCTGGCGGAGACCACGGAATTGTCTACTTCCCCATGATACTCTGACTCTCAACACTGTACTACTATTTCACTTATGACTACATTGGTCACTTCGTCAATGTTCCTTCCTAAGCATCCTCCTTTGGCACACGCAGGTTTTCACTTCGGCCAACCACTGCTTAATTACGGCATAGCAGCCTTCTTTGCCGACGCCCGGGCGGCGAAATTAAGCCTTTGCTTCCTGTATGCCGTTGGACCGGCTCTTGCCGACACCGTATAGGCGAGAAGAAAACTCCCAGGCGGGTTCGGGTTGGGAAAATAAAGAGGAGTCTGGATTCCGGTGGATGCCTAATTTGGTACGGGGTTCTATATCGGACCCATCGGATTCAGATTTTTTCAGAAAGCGGTATTCCCAAGAGTACGGAGTACATATTACCCACTGGCTAGGATCACTGGCCAGGGGCATGAGATCTCAGACATTGTCTAGATGCGGCTATTCTTCCCCGGACATTTCTCTAGAAGGCGGCCAAGTTGACAAGTTGTCCGAGAATGGAAGGATGTACTAAGGCACGAAGAGTAAACCAAACGGGTAGTGCTTATGCATGTTCGGTCATATCGTGGTTTTACCGGGGAAGGTTTATACATATGGTACTGGAGGTACTGGACTCCGGTCCAATACTAATTCGCTTGGGCCCTGAACCAAGCAACGAGCAACCAATAAGACGAAAAGCTTCTTGTATGCGAAACTACTGCAATCATTGCTTCTACCTAATAGTGCAATGACCCATCCACGGAAATGATACGAATTACTAAATCGAAACTGCCCAGGGATTGATTTCGCTAATAACTGCGCGGCAGCTGCAACACCTTCTCGCTCACATAATTCAGAATCATTTCCCGGCTGACCGGCGCAATCCGTGGAACAAAACACTCGCGCAGGTACCGTTCGACATCATATTCCATCGCGTACCCCATTCCTCCATGACTCAGGACTGCTCGTTCACAGGCTGTGAACGCCGCTTCGGCCGCTAAGTACTTGGCGCTGTTGCATGCTACTCCGAGGGTGTGTACCGGGATCGTATTATCCGGGGTCCTCGACGAGTCAAACATCCGTGCTGCATGGTAGGTGGCCAACTTGGCTGCTTCAAGCTTCATGTATGCATCGGCCAGAGGATGTGCAATGCCTTGGTTTTGCCCGATTGCCCGTCCAAATACTACCCGTTCTTGTGCGTATTGAGCAGCACGTTCCAGCGCGGCGTATCCCAGCCCCAAAGCTTCTCCTGCCAAGAGGCATCGCTCAGCGTTCATGCCATGTAGGATGATACGGAACCCTTCGTTCTCCTGACCAATAAGGGTGCTTGTCGGGATCTCGTAGTTGTCGAAGAACACTTCGTTTGCATCCACTGCGCGTCCACCCATTTTCTTGATCTTGCGTAGGTCAAGGCCCGGGTGGTTACGGTCCAAGTCGATGCAAAACAAAGACAACCCTTCTGTTGGCTTCTTGACCTCTTCTAGAGGCGTTGTTCGTGCGAGCAGAATCATCTTGGACGCCACTTGCGCACAGGTGATCCAGATCTTCTGACCAGTCACTGAGTAGACATCCGTATCGGGCTTCCGCCTGGCCAACGTCTTGAGTTTCAGAGTCTCCAGTCCCGTATTAGGCTCCGTCACGCCGAAACATGTGCGCCACATGCCGTTGATGATCTTTGGAATAGTTTCTTCTTTTTGCTGCTCTGTACCGAACTTGGCAAGGGGTTGTGTCGCGTAGACATTGGCGTGGATGGCTTGTGCCCCGGCCATACCTGCCCCAGACTGCGTGATGGTTTGCATCATCATCGTAGCCTCAGATATACCTATTTTATTAGCCTCCCATGTCTTTTGTTTTTGTTTTGATGACATACCTAATCCAGCTCCGCCGAACTCCTCTGGTAGCGCAATGCCTAGCCATCCGTCCTTGGCTAATGCTGCATGAAACTCTTTGGGATATTTTTCATTCTGATCACACTCTTGCCAGTATATATTGGGGAAGTTGGCGCAGATATTTGATATGGCGTCGCGGACGGTCAGTTGTTCGTCCGTGAATCCGGTGAGTTCCATCAGTGGTCGAAGGGTGGTCGATGAAAACGCGCGCCATGATGGGGGAGTGCTTGCAACATGCTTGCTGCGTGAGAATTGTCTGGAAATTTGGCGAAACATGCTGATGGCTGTTGATGTTAAAGAAGTTTGTCGCGATATTTGAATGTGGAAACCGGTAGGATGCATATAACCGTATAGCCGATATGCCCCGCCTCCAAAGGATATCAATTCGCAGGAACCGGTCAATTCACGCTTGCGATGTTACTACACCCATCCAGAATATGAATGTGTTACGGCGTTCTACTTGGCAATCCTGCCCTCGCTGGGGCACCCGCACGTTATCCACGAAAGCAACGGATGGCCCTCTCGCTGGCATCACCATTGTCAGCCTGGAACAAGCAATCTCAGCGCCGTTCTGCACCCGCCAACTCGCAGATCTGGGGGCACGAGTCATTAAAATCGAACGTCCCCGGGTGGGCGATTTTGCGCGCCACTACGACACCCGCGTCAGCGGTCTCGCCTCGCACTTCGTCTGGACAAACCGATCCAAGGAGAGCTTGGCCCTGGATATCAAGAATCCGCGCGACCATCGCGTGTTGATGCGCTTACTGGATCGCGCCGATGTTCTAGTCCAGAATCTAGCTCCCGGCGCAAGCGCTCGGCTGGGATTGTCCTACGAGGCCCTGAAAGCCAACCACCCATCGCTAATCGTGTGCAACATCTCTGGCTACGGTCCTGATGGTCCTTATCGCGACAAGAAAGCCTACGACCTCCTGATCCAAAGCGAAGCAGGCATGCTCTCCGTCACAGGCACAGGGGCCAAACAGCCCGCCAAAGTCGGTATCTCGATCGCAGATATCGCAGCAGGCAGCTATGCATACTCAAACGTCCTCGCTGCGTTGTTCCGTCGACAGCGCGATCCCGAGAAGCGTGGCTGTAAGCTCGACATTTCCATGTTGGAGAGTATGGTCGAGTGGATGGGGTTCCCGCTATACTATACGTATGAAGGTGCGCCTGGTCCGAGGCCTGCGGGTGCTGCGCATGCTGCTATTTACCCGTATGGACCGTTTGAGACAGGAGATAGGAAGAGTGTTATGCTGGGAATTCAGAATGAGCGCGAGTGGGCGAACTTCTGCGATAAAGTGCTGGGGCAGTCTGGACTCGCAGAAGATGAGCGTTTTGTTAGTAACTCGCTACGGGTGCAGAATCGCGAAGCGCTGAAGGACATTATCTGTGAGGTGTTTGCGTCGCGGACCGCAGAAGAAGTCCTTGTACTTCTGGACGAAGCAGCCATCGCCAACGCAAGTGTCAATGATATGCAAGGCGTCTGGAATCACCCGCAGCTACAGGCGAGACAACGCTGGACGGAGGTGAAGACGCCGTCGGGTGTTGTTCCTACTCTGTTGCCACCGGGAATGGGGGCGGATCCGGATGGATTGAACGCGCGAATTGGAGCGGTTCCGGATGTTGGAGAGCACAATGAGGCTATTCTGGCTGAATTAGGGATTGATGAGACTGACTAGTGTACATAGAGCCGAGATTGTATTGCGGTTATTCCAAAGTAAGAAACCGACAGCATAAAGCCGAAGACCAATCAGATCAAGAACCAGCCCCTAAATAACCGAAATAGCCGACTGATGCAATATCCCTTCTACATCAACATCCAGATTGCCTTTTTGCACACGGTTTCTTCATTGTCTCTGTCAATTGATATTTGATAAAATGCCAGCAACTCGCGCCAAGAAAGCGTGCACCACCTGTAACCGACGCCGGATCCGCTGCAATGTAATGGACCAGCAGCCATGCGCGAACTGCGTGGCGTTGAATACGCATTGTGAGATTGGGGTTTCGCGACGGGGGAAGTAAGTAGCTTAAATGGGGTCTATTTGGTCACTCTTGAATGGTGTAGATCAAGTGCCGACAGTCGCAGGTATCCGCGGAATAAGACCCGTCGAGGGACTCCACAGCAGCAACAGCAGCAGAAATATGTTCATCCTCAGATCTCGACCCCGGTTTCTGCTTCGCCAGCGTCTTCATGGAGAGCTCCAGCATTAGTGAATCATGTACAGATTAACCATGTTGAAAGGGTTGCTCTCAAACCATCACTGGCACACACTCAGCAAACCGTCTTCCTAGGCGAATCCAGCCCTCTTACCTGTGTCATTGACGAAGGACGTACTAGATCTCCAGATAAAGGCTATGCGAATGGGATGTCAAAGACAAGACTCCACTACCCAATTCCAGAAAGGCTGGATGCAAATACTACCCGCGAGGAGGCTCTTCGCGCACATAAAAGTGCCATGGAAGAGCAGCTGACCCGCAACGGCGCCTTTGCATTCCCGTCAAAGGACATCCAGGAACCTCTTCTCCAAGCATACTTCACCTGGTTCCACCCTTGTTTCCCGATCCTTGACCGCAAGGTCATCCATGACACATATAAGAATGAGACCATATCTCCCCTCCTGCTCCAGTCAATGCTCTTTATTGGTGTCAGTCTGTGCCCAGATACCACTTTCGCAAAGACAGGCTTCCAAACGCGCTACCACGCTAAAGTCCTTTTTCATAACAGGGCTAGAGCTATCTACGACGCGGACTGGGAGTCAAATAAAATTACCAAGTTGCAGGCGTTGTTTCTGTTGAGTTTCTGGAGGGGTGGACCGAATGAAGAGCGGGATACGAGGTTTTGGTTGGAAGTGGGAATCTGTCTTGCGCAGAAGAGGGGGATGCATGTCATGTATGTCCTTCCTATTATTTTGGAGGAAGGGAAACGGTGCTGACGGGATAGGTCGAAATTGTCGTTTCAATCGGGTAGAGAGGAAATGCTTTGGAAGCGAATATGGTGGGCTTATTATGTATGCCCTTTTCTATCTACCAAGATACTCAGATACATTTCTGTACAAGTCCGTTGCTAATGAGAAGTAGATACGCGATCAACAAAGCTCCGCAGCGTTAGGACTACCATCAAGAATCCGCGATGAAGATTGCGATGTGGCCATGCTCGAGCCGAAGGATATAAAAGATGAGGAGAATGTGGATGATCAGGCTGTTTTTGGTGTACAGCGTGCAGAGCATATTCCGTATCCGATTGAGATGGCCAAACTAGCGCGGTTATGTACGTTCTTACTATGAAGGTATAAAAGACGACCTGCTGACAGTGCCATAGTACGCGCAATTGTATCGACGCAATACGTACCCAGACAACCGACTACCAATGGGATATCTCGAGAGATACTACATTCCCAACTCACAGAATGGGAATTCCATCTTCCAGCAGAAATGAAACTAGAAAGCAACTCCACACCAAGCGCCATCTTCCTAACCGGACTGCTGCACATGACTTATAAGTACATGCCATTGCCCCTATATCAGCCGTCAAAGGCCAGAACTAACATGGCACAGTAATTTGTATATCCTCCTCTACCGCCCCCTCTTCCTCCACCCCACCACCACAACCGAACCCCAAGGCACCATCGCTCTCGAAGCCGCAACCCGAAGCACCCGTATAATTGAAGAAATGCTCTCGCACAATCTCGTCCAACACGGCCCAAATCACTTAATCACACACGCTTTTTCAACACTCTGCATCCACACGATAAACTGTTGTCGCACAACAGGGACGATGCGCAAACTGGCAGAACATCGCGCGAGATTGTGTCTGTTGGGACTGCAGGAGTTGCAGAAGAGCTGGGATTTGGAGAATTGGGTACTGGATTTGTTTTTTCGGTGTTTGGATGAGAGTACGGCGCATAGTTTGCGGAGTGTGGATGTTGCTACCCCGGCGCCGGAGGGAAGGGGTGAGAGACAAGATCAGGGAATTGGGGACTTGTCGAGTGGTGCTGAGAGGAATGATGCTAAGAACGCGATTGCTGCGGATAACTCACAGCCGTGGCAGGATTCGAGTCCGACGGATATTATGGCGCCGGATGATTGGTACGGACTGTTCAACTTCACAGATGATTATACAGACGTCTTGGGGACGAGTTCACAGCCGGATTCGCTTAATCTCCAGAGCCTAGAGTTTTTGTATAGGTTTCTGTGATGCTGATGGTTCAACTCAATTGATTAATGGACGCCTTGAAAGCCTAGATTATGGCGAGAAATTCATAATATACACGATATGTCAAATATCTAATATGAACGACGAACAATGCAAAATACTATGATGCATTATTTGCACATGAGAAACTGGCACTGCTGGGATTATCATGCAATGCTTTGCCTGATGCGTACAATCCAAGGCCGCACTGAACTCGTTAGCGCGAATCTCACAAATAAGGAAGACGGAAACTTACAATGCAGCATGCAACTCCAATGATGAAGATATTGACAAAAGCCAGGAATATCTTAGATGGAGATGCAAAGTATTGGCCTCTGTTCATGTGGAGCCAGAAGATCGCGCTGAAGCCGTCTGCATCGCATGTTAGCTTTGACCATCGCAGTTGTAATATACAAGGGGCCTTACAGGTAAACCAACTGGCGAAGAGCGACGCGATCAAACTCAGCAGGTTATTGAAAACCGGAATCGCCTCTGCGATGATCCACGCAAGTAACCACACCACAGCTCCAATCGCGATCCAAGAGCCGGTGGCGACCCAGTCGCGCTTGTGCATGCGATCGCTGTTGCGGAAGATACGGACGTAGACGTACTTGCAGGCAACGTGGCCATTGACGACGCCGGCGATGACGATCTGGATTATTAGCTGAGATGCTTACAACAGTATGGGATTATTGAGCACTCACAGTAGGCAACGCGATGCCATAAGCAACCTTGCGCACAATAGGACTTGCTGATCCCAATGCGGGCGATGTCACGTCCTGACCGGCATAGCAGTAGATAACCACAGAGGCGACTATGTAGAGAACAAGGTCGATGCCTTGCAGAAGACACAAGGATTTGGGGTAGTCCTTTGGATCTTTCAGTTCTGCCATGAAACTGAAAAAGGCAACATGGCCGGCTGTTTTTGTCAGATAGCGCTTTTAGAAATGATCCAGGAGGGAGCTTACAGAATGAAAAAACGATATTGCAAACGGCCAAGAACGCTTCGTACAGGCTGGTATCAACCGTCGCCTGAATGTTTCCCTTTCCTGGCCTTTCAATACCAACACCGACCATTGCAATAATGACGGCTGTCAGGATACTGACAAACGCTGTGGTACATTAGTAAGGGCTCTTCGTGTAACTAGTACGGGAAAACCATAAACACGTACACACGAGAGAGAGCCAGGAAACATTCAACAATGTCCGAGGCAAGCAGAGCAAAAAGGACAAAACGAGACCAACAACCCCAAACACAATCGTGCAGGTGCCGTGCTCTGTGATAGTGTTCATAGCCACGCTGAAAGTCAGGATGTGACTGGCAGAGACGAAGATGATCAAAAGCAATTGGCCCGTCCCGAACAGCTCACGGCCAAAAGCGCCCAGGAGGACCTCTCCGGCGTCCGCCATGCTATGAATGTGCGGGTAGCGCCATTTGAACTGCCCGATCACATAGCCGGTGTAGGTGGCCATGAGACCTAAACCTAATAGGAGGACAATTGCACTGATCGGCATTAGCAGGACATACTGAGCACTGGGCCTACTAGACAGAAAGCTTACGGAGCCAGACCCAGTTGGGCCACGACGGCCGGCAGGGACAGAATTCCCAGCGAGACGGTTTCCGACACCATGACTGGAAAATTAGATTCGAATGAAAGTTGCGATGCACAGAGTCACTCACGGAAACCACATTGCCTGCATATATTAGCAATTGATGCATGCATATCGGAATGAGGTTACAGTACTTACCACCAGTTCAACACCTTGTATTTGACCTCTGCAAACTCCTCGTCTCCAAAAGCATCCTGATAATGCGGACTGGCCTTGACATCTTGCTGCTTCTCCATATTTTCAGCATCATAGTCCACCGCCATATCACGGTCTTGAGGCTCAACGTCCGCTGTCATGGCCGAGTAAGTTTCTGTCCCGAATTCTCCGGCCAGCCTGCAGAACCGTTGGAAAAGAACCGTCCACCGGGACACGTGATGGATGCAGTTACTGGCACGGAGATAACAAATAAACCGAACTATGCAATTGAAATAGTTACAGAGTGACTGTGAGTCAGTCAAAACCTTCCAATCTCTCCAATCTCTTCAGGTTCTGCGCAGTGGGGCTTAGATAATCAGCCGAGGTTGCGTATTTTGGATACTTTAGGACATGAAAATTTATCATTGGTGGGATTCCTCCATCGGCCCGTTTCGGCACGATTGACCAATCAGAATCTAAGTTCTATATACTCTATACTACACTCTAGTATACCATCACAGGGCCATTCATTCAACATGACACTTAAAATCAGACAAGGAACGATCATACGTGTTGTTGTTCATTTGTCGAGGTTTTCGTTTCGTTTTGCACTTTTGTGATTCTGAGCCCAATGATTCGTACCCTTATATCATATCATTTTTTCGGGGCACCGACCTCTCAATAACTCAGGATAAGATCCCTGTATGGAGAGCTGATAATGCTGGAATCAGCTATGAAGAATCACCTGAACCTGAGCAGCAGGAAGCGCTGTCAAAAGGCAAAGAAAGAAAAAGAAAAACCAAATTGGCTGTCATCTTACGAGGATGCGAAATGAATATAATGTATTATCACGCAAATTACGTGCGTGAATAGTACACAGTATAACAAGATTAGGAACTATCCTCCTGAACACCCGAATAACCTCCAACATCATTCATAATCATAGAGCTGTTTCTTCGGCGGCACATCAGCTCGCAGGATATGTTTTCTGAAGTACCACGGCAACATCCCCCGGTAATGGTTGATATGTTTCCTCGTCGGAACGGAAAAGACCTGATCCAGTTCCTCCAGAGAGAGAGCTTTAGTCTCTGGCAGACAGAAATAGCAGAAGATCCAGCCGAAGAAGTTCCAGGCCGCATACCACCCGAATGCGCCTTGTGCGGTAAAGGCATCTCTCAGACCCGGCCACGTGAAAGACACGATAAAGTTGAAGCCCCAGGTCGTCGCGGTCGCAAATGACATGCCAATGTCACGAATGTACAGAGGCTGTAAAATGAAACGTTAGTGGCCGATATCAGCCGAGAGATTGTTTCACTTACGAAAGCTTCCGCAGAGTATGTAAACGGTACTGGCCCTTCTCCAGGAGAGTAGACGATCATGAATAAATAAATTCCGGTGGCAACACAGCCAATACGAGCATTGTCGTCAGGGATCCAGAAAGAGAACCCAGTGAAGAGAAGGAAAATACTCATGAGAGGAAACGTAGTCAAAAGCAGATTCCTTCGACCAAAGGTATCAATCGTGTACACGGCCGGAAGCGCAAAGATCCAATTGGTAATGCCACAACCCAGAGACACTGTAAGAGCAATGGGTAGTTCGAGGCCGGCGTCGCGGAACATGGATGAGGAGTAGTACATGATTGCATTGACGCCGCAGAACTATACGGCTTAGTGTTTATCTGGTGATATCGCTGAGGGGGAATTACCTGTTGCATAAACATGACAAAAAAAGAGGACTGAGCCGCTCGTCGGTTTCGGGGAACAGTGAACATCTCTTTCCACAACTGCTTCCCTTCACGGAGCTTCTCCTCAACTTGAAGAGCCGAGTGAATATAGTAAAGATCTCTGGCGGCCTGAAGGGACGATGGACGTAATTGAGATAAAGCCCCATATGCCCTCTGATAGCGGTTTTTGATCATATACCATCTCGGAGATTCAGGGCAAAAGTAGACTTGCGCACAAACGAACATTGGACTCAGAAAGATGTCAGCAACTGCACCATAATTCACGTGACAAATCCTAAAATGGGAACTTACGGAATAGCTGTAGAACCCAGCATCAACCTCCAATTCAGCCCTGGAAGACTCGGATGTGACACGTCCATAAACACAACTGACGCGATGTATCCCATCATAATCCCGAATGCCGTCCACATCTGCCACATCATCACCAACGCTCCGCGGATGTTCGCCGGCGAGCACTCTGCCCCATACCTACTTGCAGTCAGCGCGAGAACAATCATGACGTGATCATCGGCGTGCCCACACTGGAGTTGTTGTCGACTTGGCTCCAACTGCTAACCCTAAGAGGAACCGAGACAAAAGCAGCGAGACCCAGTTCTTTGCAGCCGCCATCCAGAAGGACGAGGCGAAAGAGACGAAACACGAGATGAAGATACACCCCCGGCGGCCGAACCAGCGGTTAAGCGGTGCCGTCGTCCAGCAACCAATTAGACATGAGCAAAGATATGGGGCACCGTTGAGGAGACCTTGTAGCCATTTATCCGTAACTCCGAACTCGGTAAAGTAGAACCTGGTACAGTTAGCCAGGAAGCGCCGATTCCCGGATGAGATATATGAATAGACACACTCTTGAGCACCATTGACTGCAGTCTGATCCATACCCTGCACGATTGCCGAACCGGCACAAAGAACTAGATTGAACTGGGTCAGAGACAGGTAACAATGCACACAAAGTTGAAACGTACTAGTCATAAAGTACATCATAAACGGCTGGTGCCATTTATGTGTTGTTTCTCGTCGTAGCAATTCTTTCTCGTCTTCACTCAACTCGTCGAGGGTTTCGAAGGCCTTGGGATCCTGAGCCACCAAGGCACCTTTCTTCAAGTCGTCCAGAATATGTTCAAGATCTTTCTCCCGAGCAAATGCCTCGACGTCTACCATGAGCTCCTCCTTCGTGAGCCCGGCGAGAGGATTCTTCTGCTTGGTCTTTTCGTCGCTTTTGATGACATCGTGCGACCAAGTTCGAGCAATTCCCGCGTCCGAGGCAATTTTCTCTTTTTCCATGGAAATTGTGTGCTCGATATGGCGAGAAGCCACAGGCACCTCAGGATCAGTCTCTTTATCACGCATGTTGATCAAATCTGGACGAGATATGGCCCGGAATGCAGATCGTCAACGGTGTAAATCAGCATGGAATATCTAGGCAGCGACAGACAAATAAGAGCAAGTAGAGAAAATGAACTTACAGAAATGTGGCTAACCGCCGTATTTATTACCTTTGGCGCCCAAAATGTCTGGGCACATACAGCACGCATGGTTATGGCCGTGTGCATGACACATCGGCATCCCCCGGACTCCCCAGACTTTGCCGATTCCTCAAGACGCACCCCGGCTTTCCTGACCAGGCTACTGGAGCCCAAGCGGGATGTCCCATTTTAGACTGCCCAGATTATAGCGCGCACGGGGCGCCGGGATAAGAGGCAACATATTGGTAGTTGGTCGAACAACCTTTTCCGGTTAAAACGAAGATGAAGGGTCATTGGTCAACCGTGCTGGGAACCTGTATCGTTGAAACAACAACTAGTCGTCATGCCATATCAAGCGTGCCTAGTAATTGGCTCCGGGTTTTGACCAATGTGCTTTGACGTGGGTTCGGATTATGAGCATGAGATGCTGGGCTGCCAAGGACTTGCGGTCTTGGGATATTGGCACGGGTAAAAAAGAACTCGCAATTTAACCAACCATCTCCCTTTCCCTTCTGACGACAGAATACGAGGTTGCAGTGGCTCTCGTGTAAAGCAAGTCCGGAGTCGAAAATTGTTGTCGTTTAGTTCTTTCCGTCGCACTTCCCCTTCCGGAATAGTCGTCCCAGCCTTCCATTTGAGTCATGTGACATTTTTACCAAGATCGCCTTGTCTTCCGGCATTTCTCACTGGCCGGAAAGGATTAGATCCCTGTTTTGTGCGGGGTATTCCAGAATAGGAAATGTGTGCTTCGGCGTGAGCACAGCAGTAAAGCCACATGGCTTCGGCATGTGGCAGGAAGGGATGATCTATAAGCGGCTTGTGCTGCTGAGACCTTTATGCTTATGGAAACGGTAAAGCTTCATATTCACGCTCGCAATAGCGTATTGTAGTATCCGCATGAGAAAGACTTATCGAGCGACGATACAGACACGACCGCGATTCGACTATGTATTACGTTGCCATTTGCTCCGTACAAATGGCAACTTAGATTTCTTCAATTCATCAACCACAGCAGTTTATACTGCCAGGAGGATGCCCGTGACTGAGAACTTTGTGTGAGACCGCTGGTTTGAGCTTGCATCCGGAATAGTGAGCCACGTAATACGTGGTAGATGCTTGTCGGAAGACATATATCTTATAAGAGAAGTATCAACTGTCACTTCGCAACCCCAGAATCACCCACATGATGTCGTGGGTGGCATATACGTCATGTTAGGGTAGGCGGTTATACTACCGCATTCGGCACTAAATCTGGATAGAGATAAATTGCCGCAGTTCCATGGGAATAAGAGATTAGTTGGAGCGACATCTTCTCTTCCTCGATGTCATTCTTTCGTTCTCACTATCAAGACGACAACATGGTTCATCTTAGCAATTGGGTTGCAGTCGCCGCGTTCGTATCCTGTGTGTCTACGACTTCCATCCAAACAGGACAAGCTCCACTATCCCAGTCTCAAACGTTCATTGAGAAAAGTATATTCGGGAAGCATCAGGACGTGGTATTTGATTCGCATGAGGAGTTCACTATCAAGGATGACTTCAATGAGGATACTCCCTATGAAGGCATTGCTACGTTCGCTCATCTGAATTGGGCCAATTGTTTCTCCTCAAAAAATGATGGGGTATTCGACATTGGTATTGTAGGGGCTCCATTTGACCTCGGCGTCACCTATAGACCTGGTGCTCGTTTTGGGCCTTCAGGCGCCCGCATGGGAGCGCGTCGGTTGGCACCTAGTATGGGTTACAGGTAAGTCGCTGTCTTTGGAGGACTAAGTGAGAACATGTGTGCTTACAAAGGCTCTAGCATGGATCACGGCGTAAACCCATTCCGCGATTGGGCAGAAGTCGTTGATTGTGGAGATATCCGGAACACACCTTTCGACAAGTTGCAAGCGATACACGAACTTGAGCAAGGGTGGAAGCAAATAACTGCTCGCCAGCCCAGGAACACAGATAAGGGAGATCATGTACGATTGATTTCAATTGGCGGTGATCATACAATCAGTACGTTATTTGCCAGAATATCACAGCAACGCTAACGTTATGATCAGCTCTTCCCGCTCTGAGAGCCCTGCATCCGACATGGGGTAAGGTCGCTGTCCTGCACTTTGATTCACATCTTGATAGCTGGGATCCAAAGCAGCTAGGAGGTGGTCTTTCCAAGTATGCCGAAGTTACCCACGGCAGTTTGTTGCATCTTGCCCATGAGGAAGGCCTCCTGTCAGAGAACAGCAACATGCATTTAGGATCTCGGTCCATGCTTTTTGATAAAGATTACGACCTCAACAACGACGCTCGATGTGGTTTCTCGTATATTCGAGCAAGGGAGCTTGACGCGATTGGTTTAGACGCCATAGTTGACGAGATCGTGCAGACCGTCGGCGATCAACTCGCGTATCTAAGTATTGATATTGATGTTTTGGACCCAGGTATGCAACTGATCTCTTCAGGTATGGGTACAGTTTCGCTGATTGAATGCAGCCTTCACACCAGCAACAGGTACAATCGAGCCCGGCGGCTGGACAACCCGCGAGCTACTACAGATACTGAATGGGTTATCAAGGGCTGGTGTCAAAATTGTCGGAGCAGATGTGGTTGAATTCTCTCCAGTCTACGATGATGTTGCGGAGAGGACAGCCATTGCAGTGAGTCAAGTCGTGTATGAGATCCTCCAGTGGATGATCCGTGTACCAGTAAGCCGTGTGAAGTAGTGGTGCGTTAGAACAGATGGCAGGCGGAAGCTTGGTTGAGGTATGGATCTTCACTTGATTTCTGCCAGCGCCCCTCAAGGATTTCCAGAGTGCGCTTCACATTTACAATGCAATACCCACTCTGCAACACCTCGAGACGTCTGCGGATCAACGCACGGTAAACCCGACTTGTGGTACAGCTTCCCGCCATAAATAATGGCAACAGCATCAGCTTGGCTGCTGGGGCTTTCTCCTGCACTGCAGCGCAAGATTCTAGGACATGATCAACAGCAGACCGAGCCATTTCGGATTCCGTACTTTCACCATTGACACGTGTGAGAAGAATAAGCAAGCAGGTGTGTACTAATGACTCATTGTAATGATCAAGGTCATCAGTAAAATCTGAGTCCTGTTTGAATTTGTTTAATCGTCGAAGAAGTAAGAGTACTCGAGTCTGAAGGCTCATTTTCTCTACATCTAGCTCCGATGAGCAGGTGCATCCGTCATCAACATGCGAGCGGAGAACCCTTCCTAGTCGATAGAGAAGATCCGTGACAGTTTGTGATATCCCGATAAAAGAATCCACGTCCTGGAAGAACATATTCTTGCCCGTGGAATCAAAACTTTGCTCTGATGCGATACTCAGATAATCCGGCGCATGAGTGGTATAAATCGCTTCATCCAACATTGCAACTGTATGGATGTATCCCGACCAGCGAGCAAAGAAGAGAAAAGTATCGTCCAGAGCCAATTCTGTAGTAAATCCCTTGTGTGCCGTGCTCAATGCACATTCGAGATAGAGTGTTAGGCTTGCAAGATCGTCCCGCGCAATATAAGCGGAACAAAGCACCACCAACGTAGATAGGAGGTCTAAAATCTGTGATTCCTGTCGGGGTAGACAACTGTTTTCGCTGCCGACGAACTGGCTCATGTGCGATATCACTTCCTGTTCTGTCTTTCGCGCTGCAGTGACCATGTCCGCAGAATCTGCAGGTGAAGAGTGATTCTCCAGCGTCCAGTTAGATTGCGCAGATTGGGAAAAAAAAACACAATTGCGGAAAACAGAGGGGATTGGTTCTCAGCCTGAAGTCCCAAAATAAGCTTGCTGGTCTGCGAAACATCAAGAGTTATCCCGGGAGCTATGCGTTCAACAAAGCTACTCCACAGTTAAGATACGGCAGATTGTAGAATTGGGACACGAGGATTCATGAGAGTGTCTCCAATCGGAGTGAAGTGCCGAATAGCTTCTTCCTCTGGCAGTGGCCATGTACTATCTTGTCCTGGAGCAGAAAGAGGAGGCAGGATCCACATATTGTCGATGGATAGTGGGTCTACTATGGCATCGAGCATATTGCAGTCTATATATCCACTGGCATGTAGTGTGGCTTCTTCACTTTCCAGATATGCCCCAGGAACAGGAGATGTGCTCAGTTGAACAGAAGACCCACTGAGGGGATTATTTGCCCCCGGCGCCTGCCGTGTACGAGTGATGCCTTCCGGGTTTGAGGCGTGTTGGCTGGTACCGTTGATACTTCTGACGCGCCATTCTGCCGTCGTTGACGGAACACATTCGAGGTCCAGTCTCTTGCAGCGCGAGCAACGAGACCCGGTACGGTCACACTAGTTTGCCGCTTCAGTAGAGAACACACGAGAGAGGCTTGGGGTGTAGTATGACCTCGCGCTTCGACGTCTTACAATTGTAACAGGGAGTTCGATTCCTCCTTTTTTGTTCACCCTGCATTGTTGCATAAGGGTCGTTAAGGATTGGTGGGTAGCAGTATGGTTGAGAAGGCGGATCTGAAAATACAGCCCAAATAGGCAAAACTAGCGCCGGCATGTAAATATGTACATAGTACGGAATAAATCAATACAATTTCGGTGCTTCAGTCATGTATTTTACCTTCCTACTTCCAACATTCAATCTTCACTGAATAATCAAGATAATGTCAAGCACAGGTTCCGCAATCAGGACTGCGCCGACCCCTACACTACATGTCGCGAAGGAACAAACGCATTTGCTTAGCAGAGCCAACCACACGGACTGTCATCATGATCATACCGGTTGGAGATTAAAGAAGGTTTGGGGGATCGCTACCTACATACTCCTTCTCGCGAGAGATGCGATCCCAGTGATTGTTGCATATTGCTTGCAGAATAGCCTTCAGACCGTATCACTAGCGATTGTTCGCCATCTGTCACCCGGGAATCTTGCTACTGCAGCATTTGCATACATGTATGCTACATGTACCGGGTGGCTAGTTGGATTGGACGGGACAACCGCATTGGACACTCTCGCTTCGTCTACTTTCACTGGGGGATCGAACCGGCACGACTTGGGAGTCCTCTTACAGAGAGCTTTTTTCGTGCTCGGACTCCTTTACTTGCCCGTGTGTCTGTTGTGGGTTAACTCGGAGCCCATCTTCAAACTTCTTGGACAGGAGCCCGCGTCATTTCAGGGATACTGCCAAGTTTCTGACTCTACTTATCCCGGGAGGGCTTGGATATATCTACTTCGAAGCTATGAAGAAGTATCTTCAGGCTCAGGGTACGTGAGAGATATTCGCTTCTCCGCTTCGTACTTGGTTAACATATTATGTAGGTATTATGCGGCCTGGCACATACATCCTCCTAACGGTATCGCCTCTAAATGCTGTATTGAATTACCTTTGCTGCATGAGCCTTCAATTCGGTCTGTGGGGAGCTCCGTTAGCAACGGGTCTCTCTTACTGGCTCTGTTTTTTGTCAATGGTTCTATATGCTATCTGCATAGATGGTCACCAATGCTGGGGAGGCTGGTCTGGACAAATGTTCCAAAACCTAGGCCTCTTTACTCGCCTCGCTATCCTTGGAATTATCAATGTAGGAGCAGAATGGTGGGCCTTTGAAGTTGTCGCAATTGCCGCCGGCTGGCTAGGGACTATTCCGCTTGCCTCGCAAAGCATCATCATGTCTGCTGATCAAGTAATTAATACCATCCCGTTTGGTATTGGAGTGGCTACTGCCACTCGTCTGGGTAATTTGCTAAGTGCTCGAGATGCCCGTGAAGCAGCAAGGACGGCACAAGCAGCGATCTGGCTGAGCATTACATTAGGGTGTCTTATCATGCTGACATTGTTCGTGGTGAAAGATCATTTTGCGAGGATATTCAATGATGATCCCCGTGTGGTGGACTTGACGGCGCAGGTTATGCCCTACGTTGCGCTCTTCCAGGTCGCTGATGGGCTTCACGGAAGTTGCAGTGGGTTTCTCAGAGCGACAGGGAAGCAACATGTGGGCGCCGCGATTAACATCATCAGTTACTACTGTAGCGCTCTGCCATTGGGTATCTGGCTGTCGAGAAATGGACTTGGTTTAGTTGGTCTGTGGATCGGACAATGTGCTGCGCTCTACACGGCGGGGCTGGCTGAGTGGGCTATTGTCTGTTTGAGCAATTGGGATAAGGAGGTCTTACGTGCTTTGGAGCGATTGGACGACGGGCAAGGTCGGGTTATGTATGTATCAGACTAGAGACTTTGTCGTGTTGTGATATTATTCTTGACTATTGCACAGCTTTTTACACATATACATTGGTTTATTGTCATATTGTTGCTATTATACACTGACCTCACTTCTGACCACACATGTGTTTGCATTTAAGCAGCAGGAGTGCACTGCGAGTAGTAAGGATTCATGGAGCTGCAGGTAGCTCCGTTGACACAGGACTTGGGTCCATTCCAGTTGAGACCACCGCACTGGCCGTAGGCAGACTGTGCACCGCCAGCATTGCTAGCAGAAGGGGCAGACGAAGCAGACGAAGCAACAGACGGAAGAGCGGAGGGAGCAGGCGAGCTCGCGGTCAAGAAAGTAGAGGGAGCAGAAGGAGCAGCGGCCTCAGTACTCGAAGCACCGGTGGAGACAGGCACGCGGACTGGGATGGTGGTGGGCATGGCGACATGGCTCTTGGCTGTGGGAGTGGCACTCAAGCTGGAGTCGGAACCAGAGCCAGAGCCGACGGTGGCAGAACCGGTGGAAGTAACGGCGGAGGTAGTCTGCGAGATGGAGGTGGCGCCCGACCAAATGGTAGGACCGGGGAGCTGGTAGGTCGAGAGCGACGAGTAGATGTTGACACTGACACCAGCCTCGGTGGGCTTGTACAGCGCGGTACCCAAGGTACCGTCGGGCTTTGCGGTACCCGAGCCAGTGACCTTGAGGTTGAAGCATTGTGGGTAGTTCTGGGCACCGTCCTCCATCTCCGCACCGTGGAGAGCCATCAACTCGTGACGGAGGACATAGTTGCCGGGAGCGATGGACTCAGGGATCTCCACCATCCAGCTGTTGTTGTTCTTGATCAACTGGTCATCACCCCAGGTACCAGGGACGTCCGAGTCGTCGACCAGACCAACGCCGTCGATCTTGAAGAACTTGAGCGTGGTTTTGTCAACAGTCTCGCAACTGTCACCACAGTCAGCGAGATAGTCCATGACAGGACCATGGTGAGACTCGGGCCATGCGGTCCACTGGATGTTGACGCGGTCACCTGCCTTCACACTGATGTGACCCTTGGCGTTGGTCGCGTTCTGATGGCAAATGATGTCGGGCGAGGTGTAATCCTCGGGAGTTATGAACCCGTTACCAGTGTTGGGAGTAGTCCATGCGGCGACAGCGGGGGCATCCGACATGTATGGGAAGGAGTTGATATCAAAGCCTTGGTAGTAGACACCGTTGACGACGACGTTGGTGACATGACCGTGGGCTGCGACCTGGGTGGCCGACAGCAACGCAGACAGGAAGGATGCCGACTGAAGACGATACATGGTTTCAAAAAATGATGCTTGGATGAAAGTGCGGAATGAAAATCAATGAGCGATCCAGCACAAAGAACGTGAAGTGAAGAGAGCTTCAGTCAATGAAGTAAAGTATTAACGAAGGTAATAAAAGAAGGGAAGATGATGTGAGAATGGGCTCAACACCAGGCCAGTGACAGGGCTTTTATATTCTAGCAGGGGGTTTCGCGTTCTCCTGTCATTAGCATCCGATAGTGTGTCTTCCGCTAATTGATGGCATGGACGGGATCTCAGCTTTGATGGTGGACCTGCTGTTCATGTCGAGAGGCGCCGAACACAATATCGATGAGACGCAGAGAGGCACGTAAAAGCATCCAGCAAGTCAAAACTCGTGGTTGGATGGTAAACCCAAGTTGTGTAGCAGATTGATCGGAAAGGGAAAAGATGAAGCCGTTCGTCGTTTGGGATATAGATTGGGACCCACCGGGGTACTGCCAGGGCATGCAACCCCGATATAGCAACGAAGAGGGCTCGATTGAATTTTACTGATTACAAATTGTCTAACGAGGCATATATTAACGGTGAGGCGAGTAACCCGAAGGGAGGGGGAAGAGTGTCGGAGGTGGTGGATTCCCGATTAGGGGTGGCACATTGACAGGTGATATTGAGACTTCACAACTCATAGAGCATAACACATAGAGCGCAGTAGACGAGAAGAACCATTTATCTTTGCTAAGCTTTAATCGTGCACCCTAGAGCGAACAAACAGGAGCATCGTCCGGGGCAAAGCGGAATCGTTGTGGATGAGGGCGGACCATCAAGACTCATTTGGTAATTAAGTACGAGCATACCTGTCCTCAGATATAAAGGCAGATTCCACAAAAGTGACAAATAGACACAATGAGCCCCGTAAACTCCAGGATGCAAGGAACGGTCACGCCCATGCGTGCTGCCGGAAAACCTGAGCCAATGGCGCATAGTTAACTCTGGTATAAGCGCCCGACTTCATAATGGGATCATACTCTGTTCTGTGCCATATCTTCGGATATCGAAAATGGTTTGATTATTTCCACGGCCAAATATGTTGCCAAATCATATATTCACAGCCAAGCCCGCTTGTTTTGCATGTATTAACAGGTTCCGGTCTGAACGGCGCAACAGCAGATTGGCCATAGTGAGGAATCTAGAAGCCTTAAAGCAGAGCTTGCTGGGCAAATCTCTGTTGAAGTAATGTCTTGGGAAGCGTCTTCGTACCGGAACCAACCTGGTACCAACCTGGTAGAAGCGGTTAGCCCGTTGTAGCATGTCAAAGATTTACCATTAGAAAGACATAGCACTGGAGTCCATGGATATTGGGTCATTGCTCTCTGGCAAATAGTATCGATTAGGACATATGAGCCGATGGCGTCGTTGGGAAGCTGTTACATGTTGGTCATGTGATGGCACATCCACCAGTCAGTCCTTCTTCTGGTCTCTTCACCTTCCCACCTCGCCACATCTCTTGTCGGTGCGTGTGCTCTGAATAGGCGCACTTGACAACTTCTGCTCTGAGAAATCACACGAAAGAGGAGTTGTCAAGTGCGCCTATTCAGAGCACACGCACCGACAAGAGATGTTCAATCATTAGGAGAAGTTATTGCAATAGGGTTGTCTCTACGTCTCAACGCGTGAAATTTTCGACTATCTTGTGCTATACCTGAGAGAGATGCAAGTTATGGAACACATCTCGTCGATATTGAAAAGGCCGAGTCTCGCATGATCAACGCCTCCAAATCTTGTTTAATGGATCACTAAAGTCGAACACGACCATTGGTCATTTGCTAGCCACTAAATGGATTGGAAGGACTCAACTTCTACCTTGGCGTGAGAGATTTCAGGATACCATCTCTCATGTTTGGCCGATTAATCGTTCCTGAAATGACATTCCGGTAAAAAACAGAGGTTTTTTTTCGCATGACCAGCCACGCTTGAGATTGCCAATTAAGGATATCCGCTAACTATATACATTTTTCTGAACGAAGCAAGCCCGCTTAATAAGTCGCGCTCTCCAAGTTGGTCTCAAAATTCGCGTTCTTGAACGGCACATTGGCCGATCCGAAATCCGTGTTCTCCAACGCATCCCTCGACACAGTGGGCAACGACTCCCACGCGACCAACGGCTGCTGACCTCCCACAACATCCGTCAATCCACACTGGTGGTTCACAGGCCAGACGTTATAATACTTGATTAGCGGCTCGGAAGTGGACTCGTTGAGCGTGTACCCATCGGTCGAGCAGTCCCACCCGCCATGAGCAGACGGGCACACGGCGAGGATGTTATCGGCAGACGTCGAGGTCGGATCGGAGATCCAGACGATGACACCCTCCCAGTCGTGGCGGTGGCCCAGGTCTTGTGAGGGGTTGTCCTTGGGGAAGTACCAGGAGTACATCAAGGCGTAGGTGTCTGTGTTGGTTGTGTTGGAAGTGCCGCCGCGGACATAGATCTGGCCGGCGCTGCTGTCGCAGTCACCGCTCTGAGAGCCGGTGGTGTCTAGACCACCACTTTGTGCTATCAGTAAATATACCCTTTTGCATAAAGCAAATGTCAAATGCTTACCTAGTGTTCCCCTCAGCGTCAACGGCAGGGAACGGAACACAGCCACTGTCAACTTTGAGATACGGCTGGTAGGCCTTGTAGACCTCGCCCGTGGTGCCGCTGGGGATGGTCTCGGGGAAGCCCTCAACCTGGTCATGGTCGATAACCGCGCGGGGATGCACAGGCGAGGCCTGTGCAAGAAGGGGAAGGAAAGCAAACAATGCCAACATTTTTGACCGTTTTGTCTTGTTTCGTCCGAGTTTGAGAAACGGTCAAACTTTGCGGTCGCTTTCAGGAGTTTTATATACAGCGAGTTCGGATGGCGTGGTTCCTGACGATCACCGGAGTTTTGCCGAACCTAGAAATTCGGCTAGATATGAACGATGCGCTACTAACTTGATTGATGCCTGGTGTATAGAGATATTGGCAAGGAGAGTAATGATCGTCTATCTTTTTTTATTCTAGTGGGATGTTTATGGCAGCATTGTCGTTTTGGTGAGTGGAACTTATTCGTCATAAGCCCCTATCGTCCGCCATGGTTCGGCCTCATGGCTCCATTGCAGAATCTTGATGAAAGGAATCTACAACAGATACTGGGATCTTGTGCCGTTGGATATTGATTGCAATTTCCTCCATGCATTCTCAATGTCAGCAGGTACATCGACGTGGCCGATGAAACCGCGCCCATTGGGCCCGTACCCGTTTTCATCATCTCTCACGCGGGGAATTTCACCGAGAATAAGATCAACAAACCGTTGCATATCCCATAATCCAGAAGGTGCATCAGGTGCATACACTAGCTGTCCTTGTGCAGATGGTCGTACTTGTGGGACAAACACAGGGCAACTAATGAAATTCGGGCAATCCTCCACGTGCCTATAGGCATGTTCGAAGGATGCCTTTGTCCGGAGCATCATTGTCGGATCCTGAATCAGAATAATGTTCTTGGGGTCGCAAGCGAATCGTTCCAGGACTTCGCGACTCTTGATCGCGTTGCTACCGCAGTTCGTTGATTCATCTTCCACGAGGATCTGGCAGCCGGCGGTCCTTATAGCAGCTCCATCAAAGAATTCGTCGAGTATTCTCTCCAAAACCTGAGCTTCTGGCAAGCCCGTGATGGCCTTTCCCACTGAATGGAATTGAGGATGGTCGGCCACGGCCTGGTAAAGAAATTGAGTGGAGTGACCGATACCCCCGCAGAGGACCAGCTGCCGTGTAAGGGTCGGACGTTCCTGCAGGGTTTGGAAAAGGACACTTGCACTATGGAGAACCGCCGAAGCACATATTACAATGCAATCAACCGATGCACATGCTGCCAGGTCGTTGAGCTGTTGGTCAGCCAGGAATCTTGCCAGGGTGTTAATATCGGCGGCCGTATCCAAAACCGTCATGGTTGAGTGTTCTCGATTCATGGATGTTATATTGAAGAGGAGTACCAAAATTTGACAACTGTCAGGGGAGAATTATTCCGGCTTCGCCTATCTCCGAGGTTTCTCCTTTAAAAGCGGGGTGCCACCGGAGACGTTCTTCCCGTTTCGGTATGTGATTGATTCGAGTAGTCAACTTGAGTGACAGGAGCTTTACTGGATGAATAGGACTTACTATCTTGAGTTGTGTTGCAGATGCTGCCAATTCTATCAGATAGTGCGGATATATACGTATAGACTTGAGCTATTTACAGAGTGTACGGCTATCATATATCAAGGCAGACAAGTCAAGAAATCCCCCAGCTTACCATGGACCACTCCCTGCATCGTCGCATTGGCGTCCCGCTTACTCTCCGCATTACCCACCGAGATACTCACATAGCATCCGTCCGTATTGACGACGTCGGTCTCACTAGGCAAATGGTCATCTCCACAGATTTTGATATCGTCGCCCGACACCAATGGCACTGGATCGAAAATCCGCGAGAGGACAAACTTGAAGTCCTCCGCACTGGAGCACTTCGACTCACTGACTTCGGGGAAGTTGACGTTCAACCACACATCCCCGGGGAGGTAGGGAGTGCCCGCCTTCAGAACCCTGTCCGTCACTTTTATCGCCAGCTGCGCATAGATTTGGCTAGTCAGCGGATAGGAACTACTGGCGTTCCATGCGGTGGGATCGCCGCTCTTGCCCGAGAATGCCAGCGCTGGGATACCAGCCTTATGTGCAGCGTAACTCGCGGCACCAACAGTGCCGGAGAAGAATACGGTAACACCCAGGTTCGAACCGACGTTGGGCCCGGAGACGGCCAGATCGGGGGCTCCATTGAAGATGACTGGCGAGAAAGTGTCGATTCCGTAGCGCATCGAGGTTAGCGGGTAGGAGTTTACCCAGTTCTGATGCGAATCAGTTGCATTGTGTCCGTATGGGCCGCTGTTGGCTGGGCAGCTGTCGTATTCGCAGGCTTCGTCGCGATTCTTTGGGGCAGCGTCCATCGACCCTATTTTGCTTTATTTAGACATATGGTATTTTTCGCGACTTTCGTCAGAAGGTGTAGATACCCTTGCCACTTTGGTTATCTGCCGGCGCAGAAAGGAGGACCGAATGCCCATCGGCCGTCAACGAATCGTACAGCGCACGGATATTAGCCTCGGCCCAGCCGTCATCGTTGGAGGAGACAATGTTGATGGCGCTGACCGCCAGCGGAAATAGGGCCAGGAGGGGGAGTTGCATATTGCACAAGTACCCTGTACAGTGCACCGTTCGCAGTGATAGTGACGGAATGGCTGCTCCTAGACATCTCAGGAGACGGGGATTATGGCACACTATATAAACGGTGATCGACCGGTTTAGGCTCGGAGATGCTTCTGAATCGGTTGAACGGGACGAAGATCATCTGAACGGTTCGGTAGATACGATGCGATCTCGGAGACCTTCAGAGCCAGTGCTTGGTGCACATGGAGGATGAGTACTTCTGCGGCTACCTTGGGGGGGGGGTTTCAATCTATTTGCGACATGCATTTGTACAAGTACCCCTGGGGTCTGTATAATGCAGCGTGGGGGTTCTGCATGATAATCCGAGTCACATGTTGGCGTCTCATGAGGAGATACTGCTCACTCATCTGCTCGAGACAGGATAGCCCAAAACGTTGTTCAAATGGCTATATGTGACCTTCAACAAGAACATCTTGAATTACATTGTTTTCTGATTGCTCCGAAAGACTCATGGTCTGTGATTGCGGAGGTACGATAAAGATAATTGATCGGAAACTCGATCAATGCAAAGCTCTATTATTATTATTATCTAACCTAAGGACCTTATGGTCAATCTACCAGTCTATTTGGTTGGTTATTAGCGCTTCAATGAATGCGCACTGCGTTCACTCCGACCGGGCACTCTTTGTCTTCTTGCTTCGAAGCTTCATCATCAAAAACACCAAAGCATACGAACTGATGCAGAACAAGGCAGTGATTCCGGTCTGCTTGAGTCAGTAAGGGAGCAGTATCATTTGGAGAAGAAAGGACTTACATCTCTCCATGAGTAGTATTTCTCTCTCAAATTGAACGTCTTGGCATAGTCCGCACCAGTGGAATACTGGCAGAACGAGCACGACGAAGTGGAATTGGGATTCATAAGGTACCCGGCCTGTTCAGAGAGGAAGTCGGCCATATACTCGCCGCACGTCTGTCCTGGGGGAGCGTCAAAGTTCACCCATTCCGACGGCTCACAGTGCACCTTGACGTCCCAGAGAACTTCGCCCAACAGACCACCGACTAGGTATGTAAAGGGGTCCAGGTAGTAGATCCAATACCGCCAAAAGGGCTGCATTTGCGAGTATGGAACCACAACGCCACAGAAACTGATCATGCCTGCGCCGATCAAGACCGGGTTCATGATCGCTGCGAAGTATTCGTTAGGAGCATATGCGGCGATGGCCTGGCCGATCGAGGTGTACAGAAATTCGTAGACTGCCGCTGTTAGTCAAATTCAATGTCATGGACCGACAAATTTACTTACAGATCATCTGCAGATACACATGTCCCGAGATGCTGGACTCGACTGGGAAGCCCGCGGTAAAGTACCAGCAGGCGAAGTATAAGGTCGCGCATATGATCAAGTACGGGATTTCAGAGACAACCTGAGCGCCGATGAACGCAATCCAGTGATACGTTTTTGACTATCACATGTTAGCGCTGGGTTATTCGACACTGGCGATGGCAGGTACCTTTTTCTCCCTTGTTTCGAAGATGTCCCGATTATGCAAGAAGAACGGCTGCATCTGGTTGATACATCCCGGCGCGACGAAAATGAAGTTGAAGATGGCGAACAGCCGGAGCTGCAGCGAGAATGTACCATTTCCGATCTTCCAGAAAGTAAAACCACTGAACAGGCCGGCAAAGATGTGCAGGATGATTTTGTTCCACATGTAGTCCTGTAACTCGTCAGCCCATCCATCTTGTGCTCGTGATGGCCGCACGACTTACCGGAGACCGCCATAGCTGGGTCATCAATCGTTCCAGAACCATCCTGAACTGAAAGAATTTCGAAGTCGCAAAGTCGGTTTGGTCTTCCTCGTAATTCGGGTCGGCTTTGCCAGCATCATTCAGGGTCTCCAATGTAGCCATCGCATTTCGACGCTCTTCCGACTGACTCCATGTTTCCACCCAGTCGACCTTTGCATTCGCCTTTCCTTGAATAACGTCGACAATATGCTCCGCGGGATTGGCACCTGGAGGACAGGGAGCTCCATTTTTGGCGAAATAATCGAGCACTTTATCCGAATCCCTGCCGGCTGCTGCTGTCAGAACTCGCCATAATATGCATCCCGTGGTATAACACTTACTCTCGCCGAAATATGCCATCTTTCCACCCTTTGCCAACAGAAGCAAAGAGTCAAATGCGTCGAACAAGACTGCAGAAGGCTGATGGATAGTGCACTGGAAGGTGTCAGTACCGACGCCACTATGTGGAAGTGTCACTACTCACCAACACGGCCTGTCCTCCATCCACTAGTTTCCTCAAAAAGCGGACAATATTGTATGCTGACTGACCGTCTAGACCAGAAGTCGGTTCGTCCAGGAAGAGTAGAGTTGGTTTGGCGACTAACTCGACTCCTAAAGTGACTCGTTTTCGCTGCTCAATACTCAAACCCGCACCAGGAACTTTGATTGTTAGCCTCTTCGGCTAGAATGTGATACTTTAAAAGACAAGACTCACCTCCAATGAGAGCATCACTGATATCCTGAAGCTCCAGGAGGTCGATGATGTGTTTTACATAGGCAATCTTCTCCTCTCGTGGCACCGTCGAAGGCTGCCGTAATAAAGCAGAGAAGGTGAGCGCTTCCTTGACTGTCGATGTCCCCTCATGAACGTCCATTTGCTCGCAGTAGCCAGTCGTCCTCTGAAAACTGATACCTTGTGGGCTTCCGTCAATCAGAATCGAGCCGTAAATTTCTCCGCTGTCTTTCCTTTGGGCGAGCACATCCAGCAAACTGGATTCGTTAGCTTTTGTCAAATTTAAAAGGCAGGCATGAATTTACGTTGTTTTTCCGGCTCCAGAGCTTCCCATAAGGGCGACCAAATTTCCAGGTTTCACATAGCCAAAGACCTTGTCCAAGAGTTGCTTCTTCTCGCCTTGAAAAGGAACATAGTAATCGAGGTTATTCCAAGTGAACGTCGAATGTTTCGCCGTCTGCTTAAGCGCGTCTGCGGAAACTTTTGATCGTTCCTGTTGTTCCTTGCAATCTTGTTCAGATCCTCGCTTCTGGCTGCCACGCTTGTACAGCAACACCGAAGAACCACCCTGCTTGTCGCGCAGCTCAAATCCCAGAGCTGTAACGAAGATAAAGAACGCCCAGAAACCGACCAGGATTCCGAAGCTTCTCCAGATATGGTGTACAGAGTAGCTGTACTGCTGATGGATGTATGCGGCGCCGTCGATGATGCCTTCCTCGTTGCTCCCGAGTACAGAACATCCCCGGTATCGCGAGTCGGAATACCCATTGCCGTATGGTATATAGTCTGGCTCGATGCATTGTAGTTGCAGGCCGACGAACTCGTTTGCCATCAGTGCCTCGAACGCGTATGATCCGGGGTTCAAATAGAAGATCCATCGGAACCAGACGTGCATTTTCTCGAAGGGGATCAAGTAACCTAGAGATACAATGAGCATGCCACAAATAGAACTTGCTAATGAAAACGCATACCTCCATAAACGAAGAAAACAGTTGACAGCAATCCGGAAATTTTGGACGCATTTCCGAACTTGTTGCATACGGCACCAATGGCCCGAAATAGTTGAATGAAACTCAGGGTCTGCACAATCACGATAATCCAGAACGTGAAGAACCGACCAGCATCCATCCGCAACGCTGACATGAAATAGAGAATCAGTGAGAAGCAGGAGACCTGCACCATCACCACCGGAATATCTGTGATGGCGTTGGCAATACAAAAGGCCGTTGGACGATAAAAACCAAACCGCTTCTGACGGGCAAGGATTGGACGGCCCATGAAGGACGCAGTCGTTTCCGATAATGACTCGAGCAGGAAATAGAGGACGGGGAAGAAGAGTACACCAGGTCGCAAGAAGATGGAACTGCTGTCGCCTTTCAGATCGTAGAACAGACTGCCGCATACGAGCGCCTGGATAATTGCAGAGATAACTTTGATGCAGAGAGATAGTTTGTCTCCGGCCATGATTTGGAATTGTCTGCGATGTGTTAATGTCTGACGACAAAGACAGCTTGGGACACCTCACCTGAGCGTACAAATCCGGATCTGCTCCCAAATATTGGCCGTATACACACTCTGTGGGCGAGGGAAATGCTGCTTTCTCTTCTCGCTAGACACCGCCAGTTTCATATCCTCGATCTCGTGTGTCAATTTCTCCGGCGGTTCAATCGCACCCATCATCTGACTGTAAATTGCAGTCTCGCGGAAGCGCGACTCGAATTCATCTGGGGTACTTGGAACCTTCTCTTCCCACCCAGGCTTAACGATTCGCTCCGTAAGTACAGTGACGGACGTGAGGAAATCGGCGATATTGGCGCCCTTGGGAGTGACGAATCCGAGATCTTCAAAGTACTGTTGGGCCATGCTGCGAGGACCATAGTAGATTACTCTACCTTCTGCCAGCACAAGAATTTTGTCAAATTGGTCGTAGACGGTGTTTCCGGCTTGGTACATTGTGGCAACGATGGTCTTGCCATTGGTATCGGCTTCATGGCGCAGCATGCATCCGAATTCGGCAGCCGTCTTTGAGTCGAGGCCTCGGGTTGGGTTATCCCAGAATTGAACGGGGCTCTGGTCTCGTTAGCGAGTTTATTTTCGAAAGACAGCTGGGATGATACGGCTCACTTGTCCGGCCATCATTTCCGCCAAAGACACACGCTTGCGCTCTCCTCCGGACACACCACGGATGAACTCATTTCCCACTCGCGTTTTCTGGGTATGAGAGATGCCAAGGGAATCCAGAATTCCATCTCTTTTATTCTTGACGTAGCTCTCTTTCTGCTGGAGATGCTCGGGACGTTCCGCTGGAACCTTGTTTCGCAGTGCAAATTTCATGGTGCGGTTCACCGTGAGGGTTGGGAAGTGCAAGTCATCTAGAATTCATCAGCATCGAAACCTTTTTGGTCAGCAAAGGATGTTGCTTACCTTCATTATTGAACATGATTTGCTGACGGAACCGCTTTGCCTCGTTATGGTCAGCGCTTCCGTACCGGGTCTCACCATCCACTTCGTCAAACGATGCTCGGTCATTGGAGAGAACACGCAAAAGCGATGTGCATCCGGAACCAGGACGCCCAAGAACGAGCATCTGCTCCAGTTAGCTCATTCGTTTACGTCCCTAAGATTGGATATATCTATACCGTTTCGCCCGGCTTAACCTGCCCCGTTACATCTTTGAGGATCGTCTAGCACTTGTCAGCATAAAACATGGCCACCATCATTTTGCACATATCACCACATACTCGCTTTGGTCGCTGGCTCCGACGGAAGAGATCCAGAATCTGTCGCGGATCTGCTTCGGATAGGATTGTGCTTCCCAGCGCTGCATCGGGTGCCGTAACTCGGATATTAAGATTCCGGAAGGTTAGGGTCAATCTCTTCTGGATCGAGGCTTTCTCTCCTTGCTCCAGGTCCGGAGGTGTTGCTGTGCCGGACGACGGTGTGTCCATGGTAGCTGTCGCAGCTCAACCAACTCGTATACAAAGTAGATCGGAACCTCGAGACAAGCAATCCAGTACCGCTGTACAGAAGCCATGAGTTCGTATCCCCTAACTGGATGTCTAGCTTATTTAAACCCATTTTCGAGCTCTACACCGTTAATTCTGCCCATTAGTGATCACGGCTGTAGGGCTCCTCCGTAAATCCATATATCCGCATTTCCGGGTGTAAATCCGTATTCCCGTTCCGATAGATGGCCGCGGTTTCTCTATTGGGAAATTGTAGATTAATTACGGGGCTTTCTAGAAGAAAACTCTTATTCATCGGATCTACAAGACTCAGCTACTATTGGTCTGGGCTGTAGGCACATCTCGGTATTAAGATGAGGAAATGTACTTCTCATTTGATTATATCCAGAAAGAACTACATTTAACACTATATACAAGAAAGGAACTCACATTTCCCCTAACAATACCAAGATGCATTATATACCCATCATTCGATATTCATGATTCGTTTCAGTTCGTGAAGTGAGATCGGTTTCACCAAGTAGTCATTGATACCAGCATCAAAAGCTTGCTGCTGTGTTGCAGCCGACGCAACTCCTGTTACAGCCATGATAACAGATGGGGAGAAGCCTTTGTCCTGTTCGTATTCGCGGATCTTAGCGGATGCAGTAATACCGTCCATTACGGGCATGGATATATCTAGCGCAATAGTCAGCATATTGAATTGCCATCGATATGCTTGAGTCAAGCCTTACCCATTAAGATGTAGTCGAACCGACGTTTGGACTGTTGATATTTGTCGACGGCGATTTGTCCATCAGTAGCGGTTTCGTAGCTGGTCCCAAGCTTGCGCATGAACGTTGCCAATATCTTGAATCAAGTCAGCCATGGCCGTAGGTGAAATAGGATCGTAAATACCTTAAGATTGATATCATTGTCATCCACTATCAAAACATGAAGATCGTTCTGAGATGCTTTCTTTTCGGGCGGCGGTGGAGAAGGAGAAGTTTTCGCAGTCCACACTTCTGATAATGGATGCTTTTTCATCGACGACTGGTGGACCAGGGTGGACATCCTAGCGGGCTTAGTCTCTTTGACATGCTCCTGTGTAGAAGGTCGTGCTTTCTTCAGGGCTTCAAGGATTTTCCGTGGTCCGATTCTTGGAGACGGTTAGCTTTGTTGCGTAAATCACTGGATAGAAGCACTTACGGCTGAGTGATATGGACAACAGTCGCTTCCTTGATAATATCGTCGCTGTCAAAAGATGTCCCATATTCACCGAGAACAATTATATGACCAAACCCCATGTGAATAGGCCCGTTGGCGGCTATTCGTCGTAGTTTGTCCTCCTCTATGATCGCAATGTCACCCGAAGCATTGCGTAGGGAATCGGCAAACGACACCATCCACCCGGCCTGTGTTAATATGATGCTACTGAGAGACCGGCGGAGCGCGAGTTTCCGTTTAACGTCGGTTGTCAACATGCCAGCTGGTCCCTTCTTCAAGTCATCGTACGGGCTGAAACCGACAAGAGAAACCTTCTTAGGCTGCTTGTCTCCGGAGACCTGGACTGAAGACGCACTTGCGCAGGGCCGCTGGATGGGGATAAAGACGTCGAACTGCGACCCAACTCCGACTTCACTCTTGACTTCAACATATCCACCAAGGGAAGTCACGAGCTGCTGTACAATGCTGAGGCCAAGGCCTACGCCTTCTGAGAGAATGTCTTCTTGCGAAAATGGTGTAAAGATCCTATTTTCCAGGAAGTCAGGAGAAATCCCACACCCAGTGTCGGTGACCGAAAGATGAGCAAGAACGTGCTTCGGATCGGAAGCTATGTCGGATCTCGACAGGGTCATCTCGATGAATCCTGCTTTGGTAAATTTGAGTGCATTGCCAAACAAGTTCATGACAATGCGTCTCCATGCGCCCGATACTGAGCGAACACACCACGCATCCTGTTCTTCTAGGCGAACGACTACTGACAGCTTTCCTTGGGCCTTGACTTCAGGAACAGACTCTTGGGATGATCCGACACTCCCGGGTCGAAACCGACCTGTAGCCTGGTCGACAGATTTAGGGAATCGGTGTCCAGCGTACAGAGAGTTGGTCACTTCCTCGATCAAGCTGTCGAGGTCGAAAGTCGTAGCCAAATCCGGAGCTTTACCCTTTGCGTTGACTGCCGTGAGATTGTTGATTTTCGCAAAATCGAGCCTATCGCGATTGTTAGTGGTCGCTAATGAATAGAAGTCGACGAGAGAAACCCACAAATAATTCATAGTATCGAGTAGCGTGATACCACAGGTCTCTACCATCCTTATCATATCCTGCTGAGCAGGCTGCAAGCGCGTGGACTGTAATAACTCCGTGCTAGCAAGAACGCCGTGCAAAGGCGAACGAAGCTCATGACTGATAGACGAGATGAAGTCAGATTTGGCCCTCTCCTTCGTTGTAAAATCAGTCTGAGCAACTTGGGAGACAACCGAGTTACCGAAGGCCTTCAAGTAATCGAGCTCTTCAGTACTAAAACGTCCGCTTTCTCTTGACCATAATAGGCAAGCAGCCAACCATCCGGACTTGTTCCAATCCCACAACGGAAAGAAGAGAATGGATTTCGCGCTTGGAAAACGACTCGTGAGTTGCGAAATCAACTGACTACGAGCAGAAAGCCCCGGGAATCCGGGTTCACCATCCCCCTGCTGGCTCTCTTGCTCATGGACATTGAAGATTTCTCCATGGGGAAATGCGGTGATGATGTCGTATATCAAACCGTCTGTAAACCCAAACGCCGGGGTGCTTGCACTTTTGACTGACGTCTCGTCCAAGTCGAATCCTAATACGTCGCACAATCTTCCCACGTTGTTCGAAAATGTGCCATCAGAAGACAAACCGGGAGATCGTGGAGGATGCGAAGAAGTATCGGTATGTGTCGTGTCTTGGCTTGTGTCCGACATACTTGTGCTGATGCACGAATTTCTAGTTGGAGTTAGCATAGGGCAGCGCTGAAAAAAGTCTGGAATGCTGACCTTCGAGTATTAGATCGAGAAGCATCCAGAAACAAAACACCTTCGATATCCAAGCATTCTCTAAGCAGCGAGCTAGCGCGAGCAAACAATGTCAAAATCTGTTGCGGAACAGAGGGCGCTTCAGACACCGATATCAGCCTACTTGCTCTCCGACTATCCTCCGTAGTTTTCGCCCTGTTGATGCTGTCGCTGAATTCCCCGAACGGTAAAGGTGATGGTAGGTTGAATTTTGTTTCGGGCTCTTTCCGGGGAGGTGCAGTGGGAGTAGCCTCGTTGTCCTCCGAAAGCTGTGGTCGCATAGTGCAAGGCGATACTTCTCCTGGTGTTGGAATGGGAACGCTATCGGCTTCGTGTGCATCAGGTAGTTTCCCAGTCGGTGATGAAAGAGGTACAGCGCCGGACGTGGCTCCACTTAATACATTCAGGTGCGCTTGGCTACCTCTTCGTTGAAACTCATTCTTTTCATCGCTGGGGCTTTGTACCAATGTCGAAAGTCCGCTCATCATTCGCGAAGCCCTGTTATATTTGTGTTGAGTCCAAAGATGATGTGCGATTGACTCCGCAATCCCTCGTAAAGCCTCGATGTCTGCATTATCAAAGAAGGCGCGAGGACTGTCATCCATGATACAATATGTACCAAGGGCGTATCCTTCGGGGTCGTACATCGGTAGTTCGGCAAAGAATCGCATATGGGGCCATTGTGCAGCATGGGGATGGCTCTTGAAGGAATCATCCTTGCTCGTGTCGAGAATGATACAGCACTCTCCCTTGGCGATAGTGTCGGTGATGTCGAGCACGCTGGACTGATGCTGAATGGCCGGCAGCGCAGCATTTAGGGACAGTCCCGATCCCGAGTCTCCGCCAAAATCGATACCAGAATCCCGACTCTGCCGCCCATTCCTATATGAAACGGGGTTGCTGGCTTCCGCGATAATGTGTCTCCGTTGATCGAGTGTTAGGCAGGTGAATGAATGGGTACAGTTGAAGCGATAGAGTCCGAGTTGGTTGAGAGCTTTCAAAGTTTTATCCGACGTAAGAGACGCGGCTGTATCGGACACGCTGCGATCCCTATTTCTGAAGTGCCCTGGCGAGGACTGGGATTCTGGAGTCAAAGGTGTACCGGTGAAAGAGTACAGTCTGTTGGAAGACGTCGTTCAGTATCATAATAAACCCATTGATTGAAGCAAAGTCACATACCTCGACAGTTCCCGAATTCGTCCTGATGACGGCGAATGAGGGCTCATCGTCAAATCCAAGAAAGCCATGGCTATGTCCAATAACACTATACAAACACCCTCCCTACCCGCAGACTTGTATCTCAGAATGACTCGACATGGGTCGTACGACAGTTCTATAGGCGTTTTGATTCAATAAAGTTTGCTCGCAATCCGCGAATCAAAGGATTTGTACCGGCGAGGCGACTATCTCTCCGGGACCATTGCTTGGAAAACGAATATAGCACGTCTAGATTCTCGTGAGAATACCTGTAAGTAGAATGTTAGCGCGACCACTGGTGTCAAATCCTTCACGGATAGGAGATTGACAACAGTAGTCCGATCGAGATATGGGAGTCATCGATTAGGCAGATCTGGACCAGGTTCAGCATATCATGCACTCGGCATTCCATGGGTCGGTTTGGCTAACCGATGCCCAATCCCACGGTACAACGACGAATCCAAGCAGTCTACCCAAGCCTCGACCACTTTCCCTCCGCAGCGATTCGGATCCGAGAATATGCCAGTCCCTCGGGACTGGGAGACCGGAGGAAAAATATAAGTCAATTGCTCTTGCATTCTTTTCGCCGGCCATTATTATCTAGTGAAACTGATTTCCAAGTTAGTCGTGTCAAGTAGGGTAACGCCTGCTTCGGACTTTCATACCGAAACAAACGAATCAAACTTCTGATCTACATGCAACGACAGCCAGCATTCTTGATCCCAAGGTACAGCGATCAGTCGTATCGTCAACCCCAGCATGTAACCCTTGCGATTGGCCGGAGCTTGCCGGAGGAAAGATTCCTGAAAGCGAAGGCAAACAGTGGCGAAGCCCCGGAATGCAGGGACTGCGAACCCAGTTCTTTCAGCAAATGGATTGGACGGGAGAAGGTCTCCGGAGACGTCGGAGGGAGAGGGAAAGAGTGGTGTCCGGAAAAGGCAATTTTCACGTCACGGGACTCTTGCCGAGGCACTTACTCTTTTTCAGGACTTACACGCCGCATAGAATACGATGGAAAGGGAAGCTACAAGGAATCTAGACCTGGTTCTTTGTTCGCTTATTTTCTATACAATATTTACCCAGGGTCCCATTTATGTTGAGGCGAGGTTGTCCAGACGTGCCAATACAAGCACCACAGGTTGACACCATGAGGTTCTCAATTTGTCAAAAGTAACCCTCCCGGTCCTTATCCAAAGGTCTCGCCCTTATCGAGCGATAGATACGGACACCCTTTTACATCGCAAGTGTTCTTTAATATATCTGTCAGCAGAGATCCGTGGGACCGTTTTACGATTGAAAAGTTCAAGACTGACCTTATGCACCTGCGTTCCCCACCAGCTAAAATGCGACGACGCACCGCTATAGAAGATAGTGAAGAAAATAACAACGCCGGCAATTGAGACAGAACAATCTAGTGCTGAGCTCAAGACGAAGTTATACTTATGCCACCAGGCCCAGGCGCGTCTTCTGATCAAGAGCCCGAAAATTAAGCCAACGATCGCCCAGCTACCGTAATTCGTCCCGGAAGCCGGTGGTATATAGTTCAAACCACCCAGAAATAAGGGAACGTGGACGTGGCGCCAGAAGGATTGGGGATAGCGGCGTCGGAGGAGATATACCGGAATAGGCAATGCCGCACCCAAAATGAAAAAGTAAAGAAGGGCACTGTAGCCTGCTGGAGATGAGAAGAACCGGTGAGGTCCAATGGCTCCCCATATTGTGCTCGTATTGAAGTGCGTGCGAGAAAATGGGCAGGTAAAGCCATTGGTGCCGGAGGTGGTGCAGACACCCGGAATGTGGTCAAGTGCCCAGTTGATAACGCTGACATAGCTCAGTGTACCCCACATCATGCCGATTAATTGCACCAAGAACACTTTACGAGCGGGTATCTGATGCATATTGTCAGAGACAATTGTCCGCTATGTTGGTGTAGGTACTTACATTGCAGTACACTCCCAATTTCAGGTCTTGGGCAAAGTAAAGACCTTTGATGACAGAAATGTACCCAAGGTCGAAAAACCAAATGTTGGCCAGGACCTTCCCTGGAAATGCAAAGCCGGCCACAATCCTACAGAAGACATCAATGTTGATTTTCACGTTGGACGTTGCGTAGACCACGGAGAGCTACATCTATCAGTATAACCCGAATACCTGGGAACTGTAGAATATGACTTACTGGAACGTAGAAGACTAACGCAACCGCAAGAGCCAGTAGCACACCGTACCAGCGGAGCTGCACTTTCCAGTACTCAACGGCAAAAATGGAAAGGAAAATTGCCAACGCGCTGGAAGCAACATACCACAGCAGAGAAACATCGCGGTAAGTCTGAGTAGTAATTCGCGAGGATCGAGATCGAGTGCGGAATGGACTGGTAATAGCAGCGTATAGTCTTCTAGCTGCGTCCCAGATGAGGTTGCTTTTCTCTAGAAACATCCAAACCAAAAGTGCAGAGAGTGTTGCGAATGATAGGCCGAACATGTTCAAGGCGTACGTGATTGGCATGTACAGCTATAAACAGTTAATCGCAACGATCTGTTTCCAACGAGGAAGCAAGCGTACTGGGGAATAGGCCTGATAGGCCGCATCATCAACCTGGTAATCAGACGCCTGGTTCACAACCTTGCTCACGTTGTAGGTGCTCCCTGTGTTGTCGAAGACTAGCACATGTCAGTTCTTCATTCGCAAGTACAAGTTAGAATGCCATACCGGACGAGCTTTGAAAAGGAAGGTAAGCACTAAGCCAGACATTGGAGTAGTATAGAGCAGTGGCAACTATCCAGATCCAGAAAACCAGTGATACAGCCACGTTGACAATCGCCCAGTTTGGCACCAGCAATGGAGAGCCTACATAGGCGATTTGACTCCCTGTTGAAACAAATCAGCAGGAGCTATAGGAAACCATTTCGATCTCACTCACAATCAAATGTCAATGGCAACAAACCCATACCACTTGTCATTCCGAAGACTTGGTTGACCACGCGATCGTCTGGTTTGATCCAACATGGAAAAGTGAAGTAACTTAGGGCAGTGAAGATGAAGTCCGGAAACCAATACCAGATGAAGGACGCGCAAAATGATAGTCTAAAGAAGCCGTACCGCGATATCTTCCATGTCATACTGTATAAACTTATAAATCACGAACAGGTGGTGAGGTGTTCGGGTACTTACCCGCTTGTGATATCCTCTTTCTTCTTGCCATGTAAGACTTGATTGAGAGCAGTGACTCCCAATATACCCGGCCAAACCATGTCCGGCGGCTCAACTATGACCGATCGGAATAGTCCAGCCAAGGAGAATCCGACAAGAAATGTAGCGAGGCAAATGAGTATCTGAAAGCCCCATCCCGCATGGTATCCGTAAAACGCTTGTTGCTCCGTCAAGATGTCTGCACTGAGACGACTCAAAAGACTGAGGTTGGACATGATATAGATCAGAATATGTTCCTGTAATATGCCCTTGACATTAGCACAGTCCACTTGTTCAGGGACCCATTGAGGACACCTTTTGATTGAATGGTCCTGGGTTCAGGTGAAATATCCATCTCCACAACCGAAAATGCCAATTGGGCATGACTTTCTCCCACAGCTTTCCAAACGGATAGGCTAGCAGTTGAATTGCAGACTGGGATAGAGTGATAGAAGGCTTCCGCAAAGTATACAGTGTATTGAGGCCGCTTCCAAATACACAGAAACCAATTCCCAATATCCACATTCGAAGGGTCAGACATGGTGCATTCGGGTCGTCCGTATCCGTGGTAACTCCTGCTGCGTGCAACACCTCCTGTACTGAGTCTGGTTATATGGAAAGCGATATTAGTATTAGGACAATAGAAGGATTCAACTAAAGGGGATAACACCTGTTTCATGGCTGGTTTCTTCGCTGTTCTCGACAGTGGTGGCCACGTCTTTGTCCTGTCTGTCGGTCGCCATTTTGGACATGCAATTGATTTGCGAAAACTTCAAGGAACCGGATGCAGGGCCTTTTTGATCAGATAAGATTAGACAATCAGCCAAGGCAGCCATATTTCTGCCGCCAGTGGGGCTCGACAAAACGGGGTTTGCTCCGAACATCAGCCCAGTAGGGCTGAGTACTCGCTATGGGTCCTTTCGATGTCCCACATTCTAAATGGTGCTAAGTATTCGGCTCGCTTCGTCGGATGAGCCGGGCTACTCGAGCGGGGAGGTGCCTCGATGTCCGAAATATTCCCCTTGGATGCGGGATTTCATGGTTGACCTTTCATGATCCGTGCATATGTCCTATTTTGGTGGAAGTGACTATGTTTTATTGCATCCTACGCTCTCTTCCGCTATTATGTACGTTCTAAAGACGCACCAGGTGAACGGAATAGGGGACGGACACGAGGCCAACCGGAGAATAGAAAAAGGAAGCGTGGGTCTGTAGGGCTGATGATTCTCCACAGATGCTAAGTTTAGCAATACTTGGCAATTGCTTGACCTCAGGACTTCAAGAGTGCCAGAGAAGTGCAAAGCAGTTTATTGTGATTGAATATAGTGAGTAGCCATGGTATTAATTGATTGACTCAAGATTATAAGGGAAAACTTCAACACTATTCCGATGTCGACCCCGGGATCCCTGCACAGTGGCCGGTGCCTCATCCATCTGATAACGGTATTCAGTGAGATCCGCTGTCTGATGAGTTGTCGAATTGGTTAAATGATTTTAACATGATCGCGATGGTCAATGGGCAACAATTTCCGAATAGGTCCGAATAGGTTCGGGTACGGAAGCTTAGGCAACGCGTGAATTATTACAACTGCGAGCCAATCGCAAGGATCATTTGCTGATGGCAGAAATAATCAGATAAAGGCATCTCCGAGACTAATTGTATCTGATCCAAAGCTCCCGTCGGTTTGTGCGTCTGGCGGAGAAAACTGCATGTTCCGCGTTAACCTTGAAGCGTGTTTAGAGTAGGCTTCGATGAACGTAACCAAAGTAGTCATTTCTGTTTTGAACATAGTCGCAAGAAATAACGGATAAAGGTCGGTAAAGTAAATTATTGTGTGTCAAACGGATTTGTTATGTTCATATCGCCGGTGGCCCTGTTCCCGGGTAAACGGAAAAGATTTCTTCAAGGTCCATTGTCGAAAAATCGAAGTCCCAGCCCATATCAGACTGCGTGAGATCAAGCAAATCCTCTCCGCTTCCCACGCTAGAGGCTTTCAGGCCACCCGGAAGTATATCAGTTTGCAAATCCGGTACGACCGGGAATCCTGCTTCAAGTAGTTGCTCGTCAGGTGGGTTAAGACCCATGGGGACTTCCTGAGGGCCAAGGGCTTCATTGGAGAATGGGCGTGTCGCAAAGGAAGACGTGTTTTCAGCGCCATGAATTTGTCTGGTGCGTTCCGGTGGGATCCATTCGTAGGATGGGTGAAGCTTCTTTAGCATAGTCTGCATAGCGGATATAGAACTTTCGATCGGATCCCCCGGGCGCACCGTGGAAAGATACCAGATACCAGCATGTATCCATGGGAGATGCGAAGAAGCGACACTCTCGTCATGCATGAGGTTGTAAAAGAGGGCAAACGAAGAACTACCGATGAAGAATCCGTGGTACCGGAGTTCCTGCCATATGTTAAGCATTGAGAACAGATGCATCGCAGATACAGCATACCTTGACGAATTCATTTACGCAAGCTGCTCCGCATAAATGATGGATGGTTGCGCTGGCGCAATTCAATACATTGGCGCAGGCTTCATTGAGCCACGCAGGAATCTCGGTCGGACGCTTCGCAGCATTAGATCCTGGATCCTGAGCCGACCTCTTCATATCCCGCTGCCAACGGCCACGGAATATCAAAAATGGACGATAAGTCAAAAGAATAGTATGGTAGTAGACTATGCACTTAGTAACCGTCCGCATATATGCATTAGAATTAACTCACGGGTAACCAATACTGTTTGACGGACCCCCAATGCCCCCTGCTGAGGAGGCTTATCCAGTCCAAATCCCAAGGCCTGTCTCATAAGACAATCGTATCCATGTAGATCATTTGATATAGATTTAGCAATTTTCCACATCTGCAATAGTGACTCATGTCGTTGTCCGTATATCTCATCGGCCGAACGCGAGATTGCTTTGGCTAAATGTAGCAATACCAAAAGAAATGAGTCTTCCGGATATGTAACAGTGACATCTCTCAATGATAACGAACTCGGTCGGCCCAAGTGAAAGCAAATCCAACTATGTCGGTGTCAGTAAAACAGCCGTTGATGTCGTGCTAAAAGGATATTACCAACGTTTCGTAGAAGTAAAAGTACCAGAACGTCGATCGCCGTTCCTCAATGCTCTCCGACGTCTCACCATCCTGACTTGGCACCTCCTTGTGCAAGCCTGCCGCAATTGCCTTTCGGGCCCCAATTCCTAGATGAATAAATGCAGAATTGGGGCGACCTTGCTCCATCTGGTAATGGGCGTGCTAGAGAAGTGATGTCAGAATCCAGTTTTAGGGCTATGCTTCATAGGTAACTGAGGGAAGACTTATGATGAATAGTGAGATTTGTACTGTCTGGAGATTTACTACTTCATCAAGCGCAGCTGATGACGTTTTGGCGCGTTCGAACAATACGTCGCCCCAAGCATAATGTTCCGTTCCCAGCGATCCCATAGCGAGGGCTAGCAGGACCAATGCATGATAAGCAGCGTCTGGCTCCACACCCAGTGAAGTTTGGTAAAGTTGATCCAGTTGTTGCTGAAAGAAATTTGGGGGTCGAACCGGTATCAGAGCAAACAAAGTCGACAAAAAGCGTTGTAGGAAAGTATTGGCCAGGCCATATGACAAGAACATGGTCGTCGGTAGTCCCGACATATTAGCACTCTTTCCCAGATCTGGAGCTTCTGACGGGGTACCGAAGAAGATGCGCCGGAAACTGAACAAGTCCAACCCGGCCCCGGCTTCTTCGACCTCCCCTTGAGGCTCCTCCGCCTGGGCTGCTTGATTCGACATCAGGTCTCTGTAGACCAGCTGCATCAAAGCAAAATGAGCAGTCGGTCCATAGTACAGTTGAACTTTGCAGGAAGGCGACGCCATATGCGTGGCTGACACGCTATTGTAGAATGTATACTTCCCGGGCGATTTGTGCGGGAGCCCCGGGGACTGCTGACGAGCACTGGACTCGGGCCGTGGGGGCTCAATCGACTGGGGAGTCTCGTCATTATCCGGTGGCCTGTCTCTCTGCTTCCTCTTTCGTTGTCGAACGATATCGCGGTAGATGCATGGTGTATTGCGCAGCTGACACGTCTTGCACGGCTCGACGCCGTTGCACTTGATCTTGCGCTTGCGACATTCCTGGCAGGCTTTGGCGGTTCGCCATGCAGACGATAGGGCCGGACTGGGTGTTTCAGACATATTATTGGCCTTTCCGGATCCTAGCAATAAGTGAAGTCGCGGTGCAAAGTCGCAACTGGACATGGTCGGATATATCCCACGTGACTTAATCCGTAATTCCGATGCCCCACTTGCCTCTTTGAAGAATTATCTGTACAGCGTACTATGGTCTATGATCCTATGCTATATCTTCTCTTGCCTTGTTGAATATAGAAACTGTTTGATAGATGCGTTGCCTAGTGAAGAGGTTGTTGTTATGGTCAACTATTCTTCTTTAATCGAACACGCACCCATATCGCGGGAAATGACTCTTTTCTAAGAGCTTTCTCGAGCCATTTACCTTCACCAAGTCCAGTTCTGTCATCGTTAAAAAAAGTTGTCATACAGTGACTGAAACTGTGAAGGGGCAGGACATCTCGCGCAATTGGGATAATGAACTGTACTTCGTGCTCCCACAGCTCCGCGACAAGCCATTATGAAACAACGGCTTGACAGTCTTCACTTACCGGAATCTAGATTTAGCTACATTCAACACTGAATTAGCATCTAGGATGATAACTAAATGGTCATAAAAGATTGCCTGGGAGGCTGGTGGCCATGACTGACAGAATCCGGCCTATACGGAGAGCACCATGTCCGATCAATTGATGTTGGCATCTGGCACGACTCCAATTGCCTCGACCGGTTTTGAGACGATTTCGCGCCTCTGATTGCAACGAACGCTGGAATAAAGCCGCTATGCAGACTAAGCCACCTCAAGGTGATCAATGATGAGATGCTTGATCGACGGTACATCATGCACGAACTGGGAAATGATAACAAGGTCATATCTCACCATGTGTGTTGTGCTGACGTAGAAACGGCAAAACTACGGGTATCTCATTCTCTCCCAGGCTTTGACAGCGGTACCACGACTCTGTCCTGAGTCTGGGTATGGGGCTTGGGCAGCTGGCGTAATGGTCCCAAGATGAGTAGTATTCTTGAGTCTGAGCATCATAAGCAATGTTGAACTTGAAGGCTCAACTATACTTTTGTAGTAGGAAAAGCCATGAATTCAGTCTTTACTTCTACCACGTGCGCAGACGGCAGAACGCGATGGCCTCCCTCTCTCGTCTCATCTTCTCCTCCATTCTCTTCGACAAATCGGTTTGGGTCCATCTTCTCCGGAGTAATATCTCAACCTTTCTCCATCCAAGATTGCGTTTCCGGAGTATTGCGCGAGTCTGGCAGCTTCTGGGGACTTGTAATGTCCGACTGTCGGAGAAAAAGCTGATCAATCAGCAGCGTTCATTCAACGATCATCCGCTCAATCTACGAGTGATGTGAGCATGTTTTCCTGCGTCATTGCTTTTGGCTGCGTACGGACCACTTTGCTGACCACAGCGAGATCGGTCCTTAGCAGGTCGGACAGAATAGCTTTATTGAACATCACCGGTCAGACGACAGCCACACAGACCTCACGGCTCGCTTATTCGCTATCTCTGATGACCAAGCACTTATACCGGGAAACGATATCATTCGTGGCTGCCCGTCAATGCTTTCAGCCTTGGAACGTGGTTGACGGAGTGAGCCGCAATTTACATACAAGCATCGGGTATAGTTTTACAACACACAGACACGATGCAAAGGGCTGGACATAAGCAATTGGGTCCAAGCGGCGCAGTTTACTTCCCCAGACTCCAGATCTGTCGGCGGTTCGGAGGTTGGCCGAGTTCCTTCGCCAAACCAACCACTCATTCTTGACTTTGTTCCTTTGCTCCGCAATGGAACCAAAAGAGATGTGGTAATCGAAATGTCGGGTGCAATCATAGCTCACTTTTTGTCACTCACCGGCTGTGTGAGCACAGGCGTGGGTCCCCCGCAATAGTAGTGGGGATATGATAATGGAGCCGAATATTCGAATACGGCAATCCGGGGAAAAGTTGCCATGTACGATATCCGACGCGGTCCCATCTTGTTCGTGAAGTTGTCCTCATTACGGGAATAGTATATATAGTCCTGCTGTATGCCATGGAATCTGGGGAACTTAGGTCCAAAGCCAAGCGAACTGGCGTTTCTCGGCGACATCCACTCTCGCCAAGTATGGAAGTATGACAGGGGAGGGATGATGATCCTATCAGAGCACGCACATTTTCACGCACCCAAGACCCTGTGGAATGTGGATTCAGGAGATTCTTCGGTACAACAGCAGCACATTTCGGGCTCACTCCGTTCATACACAGTCTTATCCCCCTCATTCTTGCTGGATTGATAGAGATGGCGTACGGATACCGACCGCGAGAGGATGCAGATATAATGCGGGATGGTTGCCGTCGCCATTCTAAAAATCACAGCGCCTTCTCTTCTCTTTCTTACTCCCTATTGTTCTACTGCGTAACCTGAACTAGGGACCGACAATATGGCAGGAGGTCCTAAGAAACCCGTCAATATCTTCCGGCTACGGAACCTTGGCGATCCAAAGGAGGTGTTCAACTGGAAACTATGGTTCGCAGTTGTTTCCTTTGCCCTCATGGGCGCCGCTCGTGGTGTCGATGAGGGATTGATCTCGGGGGCTTTTGACTCGGCAGATTTTCAACGATACATCCATTTCGACTCTTACAGCAAGGTCGAGCAGACCAACATCAAGGCCAATGTGTCGGCGATGGTCCAGATTGGCTCGGTTGGAGGAGCTCTATTGTATGCGACACCCCCTTCCCCCATGTTCATCCAGTCCCTTTCGGTGAATTTAGATGCTAACCTTCCGCTTCTTCTGGTAGCGCGTTCTTAGTTTGCGATCGAATCGGTCGTATCTGGGCAACCCGCCAGTTATGTCTGCTGTGGATCCTCGGTATCGCCATCTTTATGGGAAATAATGGCAAGTTGGGAGCTGTGTATGCCGGAAGATTCGTCGCAGGATTGGGAGTCGGACAAACCGTCGTTGTTGGTCCCGTGTACCTGGCAGAGATCTCTCCGGCCTCGGTTCGAGGATTGTGTACCTGCATATTCACAGGATTCGTGTACCTTGGGGTCGTCTTAGCCTACTTTGCCAACTACGGCTGTGAGCTTCATATGGGAGACAACACCCACGACCGATGGCTAGTCCCAACGAGTCTGCATATCATCTTCGCGGGTCTCATCTTTGTCCTCACGATCTTCCAACATGAATCTCCCCGATTCTTGGTCAAAAAGGGTAAGGAAGAGCAGGCGTTGAAGAACCTTTCCCGACTGCGCAAGCTTCCTGCCGACCACCCATACGTTCAGGAAGAGATGACTGGGATTCGGAACGCTCATTATGCCGAAATGGAAGCAACAATGGGCTCTGGCTGGTTTGGCATTATCAAGGAGGCCTTTATGATCCCGAGTAACCTCTACCGCCTGTACCTCGCCTGCATGGCCCAACTCCTCTCCCAGTGGTCAGGAGCTGGATCCATCACGCTATATGCGCCTGACTTCTTCGATATCCTCGGTATCACTGGCTCGAACGAGTCCTTGCTGGTGACAGCCATTTTCGGTATTGTCAAGCTAGTGGCAGCGGTCATCTGCGCCTTGTTCCTGGTGGACATGATCGGTCGAAAGCGTTCATTGCTTATTGGAATTACCTTCCAGGCTATCTCCATGATCTACATTGCCGCCTTCTTATCAACCGAACCCAAGATGGGTGTGGTGGACGGCTACGAGCCCCCGGAGGCGAAAGCCGGTGCCAGTCGCGGAGCCGTTGCAATGATTTACATCTCTGGATTTGGCTGGGCCCTTGGGTGGAATAGCATGCAGGTAAACGACACTGAATTCAATTGAATCAAAGCAAGAAAAAAGATGCTGATATACAAATTATAGTATTTGCTGACAGCCGAGCTTTTCCCTCTGCGAATTCGTGCGTTGGCGACCTCAATGGCCATGACACTGCATTTTGTGAACCAGTACGGCAACTCGCGGGCCGTGCCGAACATGTTGCTTCCAACACCCCATGGTATTACGCCCCTGGGGACTTTCTGGTTCTTTGCGGCCGTGACAATCGTGGGCGGGATATGGGTCCTGTTTACCGTGCCCGAGACGGCGGGGCGGAGTCTGGAAAGCATGGACCGGTTGTTTGAGTTGCCCTGGTATAAGATTGGCTTGTATGGCAACCGGGATGCCGAGCAGAGAGATCTGGTGCGTTCAGAGAAGGCAGAGATCATGGAGGAGTCGACGCATATGGAGAATAGGGACAACACGGGCAGAGTGTAGCTGATATGAAGGACATGATTTTGATAATGAGATACCATGAGCATAAGGAATGAGATGGAACATCTATTTGAGTAGTTTTGGTAGTACAAAACAGTGCAGTGTTATACAGTATAGTATGTACAGCTGTTCAGCTGAGGCCAGTTTCCTATCTTGGCATGGCGTCCCCCGCGTTCATATCCCAACTTCTACTTATCCCCTGCATTCTTTTCTCTTTTACATCCATCTTTCTTCTTCTTTTTATCATCAATTCATTATGACTACTCGATATCGCGTTGAATGTAAGTATTCTCTATGTTGAATTGTGGACACGTTGCTGATGACCGCCAGATGCCCTGAAGGTAACTATTGATACGCCGCTCTATGCGACTAGGAGACATCAGCGCTGACAGGAATGTATTGTCTCAGTCTCACCGACGGGACCAGCTGGTATGGATTTCTCCTCGATATAGACATATAGATGCTAATGAAGCCAGATCGAATGGATCAAAGTATGCTACATGCACCTCCGCCCAAATAATCAGATCTAATGCCCGACAGGGTCTCCTCGCAGTCCCCTTTGTGCTGCACTCGCATCCCACGGCCGTCTATGATGAAAGCAGCAAGAAGCTGCGCGCCGTGGCAGCTGATACCCATCAGCGATACCGGGAGATCATGCGCGATGTGGAGAATCTCATCTTGGACCATAGTACTACATACTCCATCTCCCACCCCCCATGTTGACTCTGGCTGATTAGTATACTAGTCGATCATGAATGGACCAGCGCTCCCGGTAAATCCAAACTAAACCTCCTCGTCCCCACGGTCGGGACTTTTTTCACCAAACTCCCCCTCGAGGATGCATTCCGGTACCAGGATGATCACCGCTTTATCAGCCGGCGGCGCTTCGTCGCGCCCTCGTTCAACGACATCCGGTTGATTCTCAACACCGCTCAAGTTCTGGGCCTTCTCCGTTCCAATGGCCCGGATCTCGTCACCTTCGACGGTGACGTGACGCTCTACGACGATGGGGCGTGTCTTACGGAAGATAATCCTGTGATTCCTCGGCTTATTCGTCTTCTGTCGCAGGATCGCAAGATCGGAATTGTTACCGCGGCTGGGTACACCGATGCGCCTCGGTACTACGAGCGTCTGAAGGGGTTGATTGATGCTGTGCATGAATCCACGGTATTGACGGCGGAGCAGAAGAGTGGTCTGGTTGTGATGGGAGGCGAAAGTAACTTCCTATTCCGCTACGATCCTAATGACCCTGTTCGGTTGGTCTGGGTGCCGCGCGAGGAATGGCTCCTCGAGGAGATGAAGTACTGGAAGGAAAAGGATATCGCTGAACTACTAGATATCGCGGAGTCCTCTCTGCGCGCCTGTGCGACGAACCTCAGTATGCCAGTCGCCGTCCTCCGCAAAGATCGCGCGGTCGGGGTGTTTCCTGACCGGGGTACACTAATTGATCGTGAGCAGCTGGAGGAAACAGTCCTCGTTGTGCAGAACACGGTCGAGCGCTCCGCTGTGGGATCACGATTGCCGTTCTGTGCTTTCAACGGTGGAAATGACGTCTTTGTTGATATTGGTGATAAATCCTGGGGAGTGCGCGCATGCCAGCAGTACTTCGGAGGGATCGACCGGACCAAGACATTCCATATAGGAGATCAGTTTCTATCGGCTGGTGCGAATGATTTCAAGGTTTGTCATTCTTTTACCTGCTCGAGATGATCCAGGAACTGATAGGTAAATCAAGGCCCGTCTTGCATCGACGACCGCTTGGATCGCTAGTCCCGCTGAGACGGTGGCTCTTTTGGATGAATTGGAGGAGCATGAGAAAGCGCTTCCCATTCCGGATCACTGATAGATGGCTAGTTGCGTGTCACATTGTCTAGCGTTTACGAGTGCATCTACGTTATTTACCTATGTAACACAGATAATACAGATGATCAACATCGTTATTCTTTTTCGCCATGTATTTTTCTGAACACGGCGTTGTCGTAAGAGAGTACATGCGATTCGAAATCCAAACGGCCATAGCATCATATAACACATAAATCAGCATCCTCCAGATACCTCGCTAGTAAACATCGCTCCAGGCTATGCGGTAGTGTTTTTATTTAAGGAGAGCCTGGGGCCGAAGGGGCGGCCTCTGTGATCAGTTAGCATGATGAACGAGGATGCGAAAGAGGTTGGGGGAGAAATACTAACTGTAAAACGACTGCGATTCCTCAGACTCGCCAACAAAGCTCGTCCGTCCAGACAAAATGTTAACAGTGTCCTGCAATTCCAACCAGAACTCCGTCTTGGGGCGACGGCGCTTCCAGTCGGTTTCCGTAGCCTCGAGACCGTTCTCGCCGCCCAAGGGTGAGAATAGAACCTGCGAGCCCTTGATGCCAATGACGGTCGACGACAGCTCATCGGCAGCAATCTCATCAGGCGTCTTGCCGGCATAGCTTTCCAAGTGCAGCATGCACTTGATGGCCATCCGCAGGGCGCGGATACGGTCCATGGGCGAGGGCTTGCCACCCTGCTGGAAGTGACCGGGGACGGCGGCACGGGACTCGAAGCGGCCACAGGCTTCCTCCTTGATGATATCGGCGATGACCTGGGTGGAGTATGTAGACGAGGCGCACTCGTTGCGGAGGATGAGCTTTCCGGCGCGGTTGGTGCCGTAGTCCTTGGAGAAGCTGTCGCGCAGGAAGTCGATGTCCTTGGACAGTCTCTTGATGTTGATGCCCTCTTCGGGTATGTAGACGGCGGTAGCGCCAACCGAGAGACCGGCGGTCGTGGCAATGTAACCGGACTGACCACCCTGGGTCTCAACGACGAAGACACGGCGACGGCTAGACGAAGCGGACTGGCGGATAGCATCGCAGAAGTCGATCAGGGTGTTCAAGCAAGTGTCGCTACCCAGAGAATATTCGGTACCCGGGACATTGTTAGAGACGGTGGCCGGCAGGACGACCATGGGGATCTTGAAGGCAGGGTATTTATCGCGAGCTTGGCGCAGCTGGCTAACCGCGGTGAAGGCCTCGAAACCACCAACCACAAACAAGGCGTCGAACTTGTGCTCCTTGAAGCACTTGGCGGTGCCCTCGTAGTCTTCCGAGGGCAAGCTACGGTTTGTGCCAATCTCCGAACCTCCCTGGTTGACCCAGTTGTCCGACTCGAGCCAGTCGATCTCGCGAACCGAGCCAACAGGCTCGTCCGAGTGGTGCCGGCAGAGACCGGGGAAACCGTTGTGAATAGCGAGGGGAATGTGACCGCGGGTCTGGCAGTAGGCGACTGCTGCACGAGTAGCCTGGTTCATACCACCAGCGGGGGCACCGACGTGGATGAAACCAATGCGCATTCTCTGTTTTTTTTTTGTTAGACCCAGCAACGCCATCAGCGTAGAAGAAAACGCACCTTGTTCTCTGGGAGGATCATCTTAGGGTGGTCAGGAGTGGCCGTGTTGAGGTAAGAGAAATGATACTCCTTGAATTCGGCATCACGAAGGGCCATGGCGCCATCAAAGTCCTTGTTGTGGATATGAGAAGTGACCTCCTTGGTCGCCTTGACGGCCTCCATCAAAGGTGTGCGCATAATCTTGTTCTCGCGGATGGTGATAACGGGCGAAGGCGAGTCGGGCTTCATGTCCAAGACGGCGCGAACGGCTTCCACACCCTGCAAGGTCGAGAGCCATCGGTCGTAGGCGCATGCTGCTCCTCCTCTCTGGGTGTGTCCGAGGACGGTCGTTCTCGTGTCAAGACCAAGACGCTTGGTGAGAATGTCCTTGATCGTGTTGCTGGAGATTTTGTTCAGATGACGGTCCTGGGCACCTTCGGCGACGATGACAATCGTGCGACGCTTTCCACGCTCTTTCCGGTTCTATTCGAAAACCACCAGTTAGCGAATTCCTACACCGGGGGGGGGGGGGCGGGGTGCGGGAGACCAACCTTGACAATGTTTGCGCACATGTCATCCTCCCAGCCATCGCGGGGAGGCATCTCAGGAATGAACAGCCAGTCTGCCCCGGTACTGATGGCAGACATCAGCGCCAACCAACCGCAATGTCTCCCCATGACTTCAATGACGAAGCCTCTCTGATGCGAAAAGGCCGTGTCGAAGACATCGTCCACAGCGTCACAAATTCGGGTCAAAGACGAGTAGCAACCAATGGTGGCATCTGTCCCGGACATGTCGTTATCAATGGAACCGACCAAGCCGACAATGTTCAAGACGCGGTAGGGCTCGACCTGCTCCTTGGTCAATTCGCCCTTCTGGATCAACTCGTCCAGCAAACCGGGCCATTCACTGCGGAAGACATCAGCACCGGTCAAACTGCCATCACCACCGCAGACGACCAGGGCATCGATACCCCGGAGGACCATGTTCTTCGCTGCCTGCAGCCTACCAGGTCTCTCCCGGAACGACATGCTCCGGGCCGAGCCAATGAGTGTACCACCACACGAAAGCCAGCCACGGACATCCTCCCACTGCACCTGGCGAATCATGTCGCCACCATTGACCAGACCTTCGTAACCTTCCAGGATAGTGTAGGCCTCGCAATCGGAGTAGAGGGCCATCCGGACGACAGCGCGCACGGCGCCGTTCATACCGGGGGCATCACCTCCGGAGGTGAGCACACCAATGCGGCGTCTCTTGGGAGGTTCTGCCTGAGTTGGGGGCATCCTGTACTCGTTAACTTCCTTAGTGATGAGTATACAAGAGGATGAGGAATTGACAAGGAGTGAGATACAGAGACTCAGGTGGGGGACTTTTCCGGTGAGAAAAAGCGGGAGTTTTGGGCAAAACCCACCTTACGTCACCGACGTTGTCTTAACGTCACTTTGCCTGTTTGGGACTAGCGCCGGGTATTGGTCACGTGGATTGGGTAGGGCAGGGCTTGGTCATCACGTGTTGCTGTCAGTGACGCCAGACAACCGGTTTGGAGATGCAGAACCGGTCAATCACTTTTACATCACTGGGAGCTCAGCAGGATTGGGCATGTTATGGAAGTATCGCGTGCTGTAGAGGGTGCTCTGGACGAACACCGCTAAGCAGGTACATCTGCAGCTGCCATGCATAACAGACAGCTATAACAGACCAAAAGCCAATAGTATCGCTCAATTGCATCGGATATCACTGCTCCGTACTCTGTATTATCCCGCACTCGCTCGGATGTTTTGTATACGGAGTACGGGGTACGGAAAACGTGTTCAATCCCGGATACTACGAAGAGTATCCTTTGGAGGCAATACTCCGTACATATATGAGACATTTTCTCTCTCAATACGGCCCGCTAGTGTAAAGAGTCATACAGATACGGAGTAGTCGCTATGAAACTTGATCGGCATCCCAGCTGGGAACGTGCACGGAACGGGTTCGGTATGTTGGTAGTGTTGAATTTCTCCAGATAGCATTGTAGGCCAATGAGACTTATTATAGCGAGTACTAGCAGCTGGTAGCGAGTACAAATGTCGGTATTTGTATGTCTCTGTACAGAGTGGCTAGCGATATATATACCCCGGAGATGGTACTGAATATCCAAACTAGACTGGATAGCGACAACGACTCTAGCTCTGCTAAGTCAATTTACCATACACAGATATACTAGAGTAGCATTAAACAGAGCATTATTATAAGAAGAACACTGGAAACCGACTCTCATGTAGACCACAATCTGAAGTCACGTGCTACTGCGTCACCGCGTCCAGCCCAATAGCTCGAGCTCGATGTCAACTCCAACTCAACCACCTCCAGTCAAGAACTTCCATCATGTCGTCCGACGGGCCTGGCGATTCGTCTATCACGACGGACTCTTTTACGATTCCCCTCCGACCGCTCATCGAAAAGCGCGACCGTCCAGATACGCTCCCCGTCGAGATCGCCCAAATCAACGCCCAGTGGGGATCCTTCCGCGGCGTGAACGAAGACGAACTACGGGCCAAGATCCAGGAGGAAAAGGACAAGGAGGGCTTAGAAGATGATGACGAAGAACAAGGGGAGAAACCAGCCGGCGAGGTCGATTCGACTGAACGGTTGGAACAGCTGTACAAGCGTCGTGCGGAGATCACTCAGTTCGCCCTGTACGCTTCTCGAGTCTTGACTCTGGTTATGTGGGACGATACTAACGCCACGTCAGTCAAGCACAAATGGAAACCATGTTCGCTCTCGATTTTGTCTCCCTTCTCCTCTCAAAACACGCCCCCCGTCAAGCCGAAACCTCGATGTCGGCTTTCCTCAAGCAAGCTGTGCCTCTTGGATCGTTGAACTCCGAAATCGTCAACCCTCCTCCGAAGCCCGAATCGGCAGCACAAGATCCCAAGGCGGTTTCACGCGGGTGGAGGTTGCAGAGCTTTGATTCAGCTGCCAACAAGCTGCTCAAGTCTGCTTCCCGGTTGGAGACAGAGGTTGCGTCGGAGACCCGGTACTGGAGTGAGGTATTGGCTGTGAAGGATAAGGGCTGGAAGGTGTGCAGGTTGCCGAGAGAAAGGCAAGCTTTGGGCGTGCAATACGGATTCCTTGAGGGTAGGTCCCTAAACGGTCAACACAAGTGTCGTGCTGACTTGTCTAGCTACGCCGATTTTCCGAGACCGTGGCCTGGCATCTCTTCGACGAGCAGATGACGGAAGCCTGATACTGGACAAGGGCCTAGTCCCATCCAAATCGCGAAGAGTACGCGTACGAGTGAAAGTCAACGATCGAGTCACCGGGTGTTCAAAGTCCACCAGGACCACCGCGGACGGCGAGGACTCGATCGAAACCCGCATATTGCAAGCCCGTGACACTGTGTATGAAGAAGAATTATTCCACGAGCTTGTCCGCGAGGCACGGATAATGGGCAGCCAAGGGGTCACTACGCGACAGAACTTGATCCGGTTTGCAGTGTCCGAAGAACAAGAGATCATGCTGGACTTGGCAGATACGGATTTGGAGTCATTCTCGGAAGACACGGACATGATTGACTCCCACGAACATGATGTACTTGCTGATGCCATCGCCCACTCAACCCGTATCCTCCTTTCCTACGCTCATCGTCAGAACCTGCACCGGCGCACTCAACCCCCGCCGCCGTTGTCTCAGAAGCGCCGACATACACCTGAATACCAACTCCTACGGCCGATTCTTGCCTACCTCCAACACCGCTCACATGTACAATGGCTGGAATCGTTCATCAAGGATATGTACGGAGTTCTCAAGTCAGCTGGAGTCGACTGTGATCATATTGCCAACCTGTTTTCGCCCGTAATCCCCCACCGCAAGAACCTCACTATCCCCAAGGTCGAGGCTCTGGTCCAGGGATTCCTCGTGCCATTGGAATCCACCATATCAGGTTCCCTCATCACTCCCCAGAGTCCCTTCCGCGTTAGAATCCGCACCAGCCTTGTCACCCCGCCATATGGGACCAACTACGATATCTCCATGACCATGCCGCAGCACCCTGGTATTCGAGCACCGGCCCGCGTGGGTCTACGGGACGAAGCAGCGGCCATCATTACTCATTTCATGATGCTAGATGTCGTGTCAGCCGTCTCATCATACCGTCCTCAACCCGGGGCGGATGGGTATTTGACATGGCAAGCTGCGTATCCGCACCACGGAGAATTGTTGACCGTGTCGCCTACCACCGGAGAACACAAGAAGAAGATGAAAGTGACCCTAGCACGGGGTGAGATGACCCTCCATGTATCGCATGTCCGTGCAGCAGACGGAACCAGCACGCGGTCGCAGACTTGGAAAGCCGACCCGACAGCGCCTCAACAGCCCGGTTTGATGAAATTTGTTGCCGATGTGTCCAAGGAATGAGGGCGGAAGGGCGGAGCTGGGCTCTCGGACTATGAGTGATTTTCGGGAAGCCGATCCACATCAAATGGGCTTGTGGTTTAGTGGTATAATACCCCCTTAGCATGGGGGTGGTCCGGGGTTCGATTCCCCGCGAGTCCATCTTTTTTTTTTTTTTTTTTTTGGTATTTTTATCTTATTTCATTTTTGCTTGCATGTTGGGGATTCTGAGTCGTGGTGGTCATGGCGGCATATTGGGCGACATTTCAGCACCGGAAATTGTGCATATAGATAGACCAGTTTTGATACCCTCAATGAAGGATTTGGTTGTCCTTTCGTATTCGATTGCCATCCAATATGGATACTCTTATGCTTATGTCTGTTATGCGAATAACCAAATGCGTCTGTCATCGCTACCACGGAACTCATCTTCAACCCTTGAACGGCGATTGCTCCAGCGTCGAAATGTCTACTAAATTAAGTGAGCTTAAGCTGTCAACTACGATGGTCAGTAGGACACCCGCTCTACAAGATATTAGAACAGGCAAAAACGTCGATACCAGTCTCGTCGGGCGTAGGTCCTGGATCGACCTGGCTGTCCTGGCGGGCTGATGCTGGTGCTGGAGGCCCCGGAACTACCTGACAAGCAGGCGCTGGAGCTGGCCTGTCCTAGATTAGGATCCTCGCTGGCTGCCGTTGGAGGTGTTGCGTGCCCCGTCCCTGGCGGGCTGGATGGTTCTGAGTAGTCAGAGGCATGCACGCAGTCGGACGGTTGTGACAATCTATGGCGGCCGGCAACAGGCGCGTTTACTGTTCACCATCGTTCATCTCGCAGGCCAGGGGTATAATGCGCGAATGAAGCTCGCAGAGCTGAAAGTTCAGTCTGATTCGATTTCAAAGCTGAACCGGATTCTTCAGAAACTGGATCAAACAAAGAACCAAACAACAAGCACTTATCATTGCAATTCTAATGATATCTGATATCCAACTCGTTCAATTGCAAGATGCTCTGTTTTACTTCGTTCCCTTTATTTTCTTTTGCTCTGTTCTGTTTTTTTGTGTTCCTTTTTTTTTTATCCCCAAAAGGTCCGTTTTTCATATGTATTTACCCTAATTTAAAGCATTTTCTCGCTTGTCTATGCTTACTATATGTTCAATCACCGATCCCTGCAGCTTCTGTTCTCCAACACCATCGTATAGGACAGCATGTAGCGGAGGGCTAGGAGAAGAAAATAGGAAACGGCCGAAGAGGGAATCAATATTATTCATTCAGTGTACTCTACTAAGCTGTATGAGTACTCCGTAACATGTATGTAGTACACTGTATGATTAGTGGAATGTATTTACAAAAGACATCTCTTGATGCGTGTATTTCTATTGATTGCGATCCAATATGATTGACTCCTGTTCGACTACTCATCCCCTATCCCAAGCGGAACTTATGAAATTTGTATTGGGAGGAATATAGAAAGGCTAATATCATTTCCACTTATGCATGAAGAGAAGACAGACACAATAACCAAGAACAACTACCACGGCACTTCCTTTCCATCATACTGATTGAGTCCCGGATTCTCCTCCCAGCCAGACACATGGATATTAAGAAACTTCCCATTCTGCTCTGTCTTGGCATTCCGCACCATATCAACAACCGCTTCTGCGCCGGTTTCTGGAGGCAGGTCCGCGCGAGAACCGCCCAGGTCCGTTTGAAGCCACTTCATAGTCAGTTACCAGTATATCTCAAAATACGGAGCAAAAGAAAACATACGCCCGGACTCAGGGATAGAAAGGTGAAACCATCTTTAGCGTAGGCATGGGCGTATTGCACGGTCAACATGTTCAACGCTGCTTTGGTGATTTTGTACGCTGGGACGGGCATGGATGCAAAGGTTGACGACATGCTCATGGAGCCCAGGGTCGTTGAGCTATACAGTCAGTATCTCTCTAGCTAAAATGGTGAAAGACCGGAGTTGCATACATGTTAGCAACAACCTTCCTCTCCCCCTGTCGCAAAAGAGGGAGAAACGCTGTGGTTACTTGATGGGCACCGGTAACATTCGTATTAAACGTATCATTCAGTTTGTCCCTACATAATCAGTATACGTCTGGTGGAATTGGAATACTAGACTTGAGAATACATCGCTTCCAATCCACCTTTGGTAACCGGCATCACGCCCGCATTGTTAATCAGAACATCCAGTCCCCTTCCAGAAAGCTTGTCTTTGACACTTCCAACCGCTTCCTGGATGCTTTCTGTATTCGTCACGTCCATAGGTACAAATCTCACTCGACCAGATGAGCTGTTAACCAGCTGCCGGAGACGGGGCGAGTTGTCCTGGCGGGATGTGGCAATAACAGCACCAACATCAGAAGATGGGAGTGAGGCCAGGCGAAATACTAGGGCTAGTCCGAGCCCGCGTGAGGAGCCAGTAATGAGATACGTGGCCATTGTTGGATTGTTGTAAAACGCACCGTTGAAGTGAGTTTGAGATTAAGTGCGATGATGTATGCTGACAAATTATGCAGATTATGCAGGTATGTATTAAGATGCTACTATATACTATGAATGCTTCGTTGTTATTTGGGCCTCCGGTTCATCCTGAACTGGCTGTCGCTCTTCTCTCGCAGTCACGAACCAGATTCCCGATGTCCACAGAATCAAGGCAACAGAACAGCCCACCATCGCCCACATGCCCCGCGTAAAGCGCGGTGCCAGATCTGCGGAGTAGAAAATAATGCTCCACCACGCATTGACCGCGTTATTCCCCAGGTTCATGCTGGCAATGACCACTGACCGCTGTCGTGCATCCTGCGCCCGCATGGCATCATTGCACCATGCAAAGAACGTGGCCTGGCAAGCGTACACCGCTCCCGCCCAGTAGTACGCCCCGAAGACGATCGCAGTCGAGTCAAACCGAGTCAGGATCAAGCCTGAGGTTACGATGCCGGTAATTCCAATGAAATAACCAACCATATATTGCTTCCCGCGCAGGATATCCGTCAACCAGGACCAGAACAGAGTCGATACAATGCCGACTGCGGGAACGCCAGTAGGATAATTGTTCAACTGAGCGACTGAGTAATGAATGGTCGGATGCGCTTTCATGTACAGAGCCAGTAAAGTATTACTGGAGAATGATTCGGTCTCTCCTGCAATGATCCAAAGGACCACGAACCCCCACCAGTACCAGGTGGTGAAGAGCCGCTTGATGAACTTGAGGTCCAATGGAGCTTTGTCGGCATTGACTTCAGGCAGGCGAGAGACAGCCAAGGCGCGTTCCGACTCTGTCAGATACGGAGCTCGCGTCGTAGTCGGAGTATCGGGAAACAGGAATAAGCCGTAGATTGCGATTGGCAGCGTGATGAGACCATCGATCTAAATCGTCAATTCAAGCCCACACAATGAAACACAAAGACTACTTACGATAAACAGCCATCTCCATCCCGACATTCCCGACGCACCGTCGAGCGAAGAATGTATACCAGTCTGGATAAAACCTCCAAACATCGTCCCTGCAAGTCCTGAAGCCGTGAAGATACCACTTCGCTTCCCCAATTCGCGCTCTGTATACCACGATCCCAGGATATAATGCGTTCCAGCAAACGTACTAGCTTCCGCTACACCCAAAAAGAACCGAATCGCCATAATACCCTGGGGATTACACACCGCGGCCGTGATCATCGTAAGCGCGCCCCAGAAAAGAACCATGGCTGGGAAGAAGTAGCGCGGCCGGATGTAGGTCACTGCCAGATTGGACGGGATCTGGCCGATAATGTAACCGACGGTAAAAACGGTGTTGATGACATTGAGCTGGTTGCCGTGAAAGGCAAGCTCCTCCTGCATACCGGATACATACGCATTGGTCAAGTTGGAGCGATCAAGATAGTTGAAGAAGTAGGTGACGCAGCAGAAGGAAAGGATAAAGAAGTCGATCTTCCATAATAGCCGGCGCTCGGGCGATATGGTTTTGAACCACCCCATGTTGCTGCCCATGAAAATCATAGAAATTCCACCTCCGGATCATAGATTACTTGTATCCGTACAATCCCAGCTGGATCAGTCGAGCAGTGGGAAAGATCTTCGCGTCTTCTTTGTTATCGCTGTCGGTCTGAATGGCTTCATGATCTGTTGGAATTGGTCGGATACCATAGCATTCCGGGTGATATCAGAGAAAAAGAAGAAAAAAGTGCATCACGAGACTAAACAGGCATTCCGATGCTATCCAGAGGTCTTTGAATGCCTTGGATCTCTCATGATGGAAATATATAGCCGTATTCGCAGTCTTCGTTGTATGCGATGGCCTCGGTTCATTGCACTTTTCTGTCATGTACCACCGCCTGCTGCTCTTGATTTTCACACCCCACGTCACCAGCAGAAAAACTCGCATTTCACAGCCTCAAAACGACAAGAGACAGACTGACGAACTGACAGACTCAGGATCAGAATGCCTTCTGTCTGTATGCTCTCGTCTCCATCTATGTCTGCAGTTGCCGCAATCCAGTGGTTGTCTCCCCCAACAGTATGGGAGCGTCGGACTTGAGTGTCGCCAGCCCGCAGGCCTTCGCTGCGCGGGCCTTCGCTGGTCGAGGGACCAACGCCAGCAACAATAATAACGACGACGTGCAATCGATCTGGTCCGAAAAGAGCACTCATATAGATGGACAGAATGACTTGCGGTTTTGGAAGTCGAACTCACAGCACAGTGTCGCTTCCCCGGACGACCATCGGGAATCGAACGCCCCTGATGAATCCCCCGATCGACCGACCACGCAATTCAGTTTCTACTCCCCCGGGCTGGAATACGCCATTCACGCATCCGATCTGAATTCCTTGGCTACATCACATCAACCAGTGAGCGACCTGTTGGAAAATGGGGAGACCGGGGATGTATGGTGGATAGATGCCACTGCGCCATCAATGGAAGATATTGAATGGCTCTCCAAAGTCTTCGGGATTCACCCATTGACGACAGAGGATATCGGGGTACAGGAGACACGGGAAAAAATCGAACTGTTTGGACATTACTACTTTGTTTCACTACGGTCGTCCCATCCGAATCAAAAGGCCGGAGGAACAAGTTGGTCGATTTTGAACCAGTATGCCCTCGTCTTCCGGGGAGGCATTATCAGCGTCACCTTTGGGCCTAGTCCCCATGCGGCGAATGTACGCAGTCGGATCATGGAGCATAAGAGCCACCTGGCGTTGACGAGTGACTGGATATGTTATGCACTCATGTAAGTTTACTACTTTGCCAACTGAAATGAGTTGAAACTGACAAGAAAGTGATGATATCGTGGACGGGTTCGGACCATCTATTCGCAAGGTCCAGCAAGGTATCGAGACCATGGACGACAGCTTTGCCATCACGCGCCCGGACGATATCAGTCTGGTGCTACAACAGATCTACAAGTGTCGCAAGGAGATTATCCGCATCCGCCGTCTCCTGACTGACAAGACTGACGTGATTAAGAGTTTTGCGCGGCGCTGCGACGAACGCTGCTTCATTACACCATCGTGCGAAGTCGTGGTGTATCTCAGTGATATTCAAGATCACGTCCTGACGATGATGTCCAATCTGGCTCACTCTGAACAAATGCTGTCCGGATCACAAATGAAATATGTGGAGCAGTTGTCTATGGACAACAACCGCACGCGCAACACGACACTGGACACGCTGAGCAAGCTCACGGTACTGGGGACCATGTTTGTGCCGATGCAAGCGCTCGTCAGCTCGTTTGGCATGAACGTAGAGGTTCCAGGGGAGGAAGTTCATGGGGTGGCTTGGTGGTTTGGGATCATTGGGGGATTGGCTACTGTGGTGATTGTATGTTTGGCATTGGCGAAACTAAGACGATGGATATAATCGTACATACAGCATTATCGTTAATATGGTACGTTCTCATGAAATGAATTAGATATCTTCAGTCCCCAAACCGGATGTATATTTCGGGTATCCCACATCACACCTCTACAACCAAGTCCGACAACTTCCGACAACTCGGCCAGCCATATCTTTGTACTTCATTATTCATATCCCACTGCAACAGTGCCATTGAATTGCCGTTTACACAGCCGATACAATGTGCAAATTGTGCAAACACCACAAACATGCTTATCAGCGGGGAATTGCGTCATGTTTGACACTGAATCAAACAGTCCAAATGTTGCGATGTGGTACATAAGTTGCCTTGAAGCCATTGTAGCCTGATTCAGGAAAAGAGAGCTTCTCAATCGGTCTATAGTACATATAACAATGTCACCCTCCGTCGCGGTTGCCGGAGCCGCTGGTCATCTGGGCCAGCACGTCGCGGCCGCTTTCCTCTCCCCGCCGTTCCAAGATGCCTTTTCCCAGATTATACTTCTCTCGCGAAGCGAACAAGGGAGCTCATCTCCATTGACGAAGTACAAATCCCACAGCAAGGCTGTCTTCCGGCAATACGATGAAGAAAATCCCCAGTCCGCATTGGACGGCGTGCAGATACTCGTCAACGCTGTCGGTGCAACCGGCCACGACTTTAAAGAGAAACTCCTCCGCGCTCTCCCCGGATCGGACGTTCGAGTCTATTTCCCGTCGGAGTTCGGAGTGGACCACTATGTGCACGACTTTCCGCATGGAGAATGGGACAACAAGAAGAAGCATGATGCGCTGGCGCGGGAGATTGTTCCTAACGTGAAGGTGTGTCGGGTATTCTGTGGTTTGTTCCTGGAGGATAGTGTTGGGCCGTGGTTTGGTCTGAACACCAAGCATGGCAAGTATGAGAGCATTGGATCTTCCACGAGCCCTGTGTCGTTTACGGCGCTGGACGACGTGGGAAGGTCAGTTGCGCAGTTGGCTGCGAAGCCTCTCGACCAGATACCGGAGAAGGTACATATTGGCGGTGACACGCGGAGTATCGCAGAAGTTGCGCAGATAATGGAGCAGGCTGGTGCTGGGAAGATCAAAGTGAGTGAGGTCGACATGAACGAGTACAAGGCCGAAACGACAAAGGACATCTCGTCCACCGATCCGGCTCGGTTTTTGCGGTTCCTGATGGGCGAGAGGAAGATTGAGCATACCACGCAGGGGCTGGGGAATAGTAATGAGAGTGTCAATCCGGGAGAGAGCGTGTGGAAATGGAAGCGAATGGAGGAATTGGCCAAGGAGACCGGAGGAAGACCATGGAGTGAATATGAGTGGTCTTAGTATGATTTAACTGATAGAAACAATAGTAACAGCTTACTTCAACAGAAGGGCTTGTGGTTTAGTGGTATAATACCCCCTTAGCATGGGGGTGGTCCGGGGTTCGATTCCCCGCGAGTCCATATTTTTACATTTTATTTATTACTCACTTTTTCTTTTTATCCATCCCCGAAAAACTGGTAATATGTTTTTAACCACATATCAACAGCCAGCAAAATCAGGTTGGATCGTTGAAATGGGCGCTTTGGTGATTATTAGTCCTACATGCGATCCTCTTAAAAGCTCTGACCCCAGACTATATACGTACAGAGTCCTTCCCTTCTCAACTCCTACTCCTCAGTTCTCCCCAAGTGCTAAGCATTTCATTCTATCTTGCACCGATACAGCATATGGCAACGGAGATCACGTCCGAAGCAATACATATTGCGGGGCCTATTAATTATTGAATTGGTTCAAAACTAACCACAGTGAGCAAGAGAATTTCGCATGGAGCTACAGAATCCAACAGTAAGGCACTTTATCCCCAAGTCAAGGATAAGCCCGCCCCGTCTAAAACCATTCGCCGAATAGGCATTCCTCAACCAAGACCTCGTTTGCCCAAGAGCTATCGTTTCAGCTGCACCTAATCCCCCATTGACGGAGGAGGCTAGCCAGAATAGAAGGACAGGATCATGATGAGCCGCAGCAAAATGAAGTACACGTACATCGAAGATCGGCGTGCGAATCTGTGGATCTAGTTGCGGACAGATCAATATGTTGATCGACAAGGCACAACTGGACATAGGATTTCGTTGGTCACAGCGAGCTACAGCGAATGAAAGGGGTGGGAGCGAGTGTTGGAGCTGCACGTGAACAGTAGTTTGGGGAATGATTGCACACTGTAAGAAGGTGTCGGAGCATGGATCGGTTACCGGCTGCGATGGCCTGATGCACAGAAGATGTTGATAAAGCAGACAATGGCGGAATTTCCGGAATTTCCCAATGGTTTCCATTCGTACAAAGAGCTGATCCTACCAACCAGGAAGATTCATTGGCACCTGCTGTGCAGAGAAGATCAAAGATCTCCTCCTGACCACACTGGGCAGCAACCTCGAGTGCTGCAAGCGCGGTGGTCATACGCAGTCTTTGTCCGGGAACATTGGGTTCGGTCTACAAACGGGGAATCCATTGCGACGTTCATCCAGTCCGTCCCGTGTCAATGATGCCGTTTGTCTTGCAATTCCCTTTTTTTCCTTGCCGTCGCCAGAACTATAGAATAAGATCGACATGTGCCAAAGCTGGAGATATCGACCGTGGCATCGCGTCCCCAGATAAAGCGGACGGTATAATCGGACAGATCGATGGCTTTGATGCCGTTGGGGTCCGCACCAGCCGGACCTTCTGTGGTAAACCTGCTCGTATGGCAGCTGTCAATGGAGACTCGTAGTTACCCCAGATGGCCCCGATACGATACGGCCACATCGGGAGACAGCTGCCTAGAAGCAGCCTGTTCGCTATGTGGTGTGCCTGCGTAGTGAGCAGAACGGCATACAAGAAAGCTGGATTTGGATTACGAGCAGCGCGGATTGTAGGCGTTTCATCAATAGGTGTCATTGGATTATCTGAAGTGAGGTTTTATGGCATGTTGAGAAGAGACCGAAGTCAAGAATGACGATAATATCAGGCTACTGTTTCTCGGTGGATGCCCGTAGACCTCAGCAGCCTCTCAGCCTGTATCATGGGACTCCTTCTGGTTCTAATGCTCTCCCATGACCACCAGAACTGCTGTTCGAACTGCGCTGTAATGACTTCCATTGAAGAGGGCCTAGCTACTACCTACTGACATCATCACTGCTCAATCAGCTTAACTGTTGAAGTCCACCACAATTCGCCCAGCTACCTCCCCTTTGCGCAATTTTTCCACAGCCTCTGGTAATCGATCCAATGGGTAAACCTCGCAAATCGGCTTCAACATCCCCCGCCGAGCAAAATCCAACGCAGCCGCCGTGTCGCGACGACTTCCTACCAGTGTGCCTTTGACCGTCAGATTGCGAAAAACGAATGTGTTTGGATCCTCTCCCATGACGATTGTGCCCGCTGGTGCTAGTCCAATACACATGACGATCGCTCCAACGCGTTTTCCTATATACGATACGGCCGTCTTGTAGGCGGCTGGTGCGGTGACAAAGACACCATGGGCTCCAACGCCGTCAGCCACATCAATAACTGCCTTCGCGGGATCACTAGTCTCGCGAAAATCGACAAATGCCTCTGCTCCCATCTCCAATGATAATTTCCGCTTCGTGGTGCCCGTGTCCACCACTACAGGCCGGATGCCCATCGCCTTGGCCATCTGCACTCCCTGAATCCCGACGCCCCCGCCACCACCTGGGAACACGGCCCAATTACCTGGCTTGAGACCCGACTCGCGCAGGGACCGGTATACAGTACTAGCACTGCACATGATGGGAGCGGCTACTTCGTCGGGGATACCGTCCGGGATAGGGGAGGCGTATCGTGCGGGTGAGACGATAAACTGTTGGTACGTCCCGGCAACAGCCAGACCGGTTAGAAGTGCACCAGAGCAGTACGTCTCTTTGTCGTCCCAGCAGAGGTCGCAGTTGTTGCAGGTGTCGAGGATGGGCTTGATACCGGCGCGATCACCGACTTGGAAGGTTTTGACGTTGGCGCCAACCTGGACGACGATACCAGCGCCTTCATGGCCCGGGGAGCGGACGCCAAATGCTGACATCGGTGGGGTACCCAGATCGGCCGCCATCAGGTGCACATCAGAAGAGCAAAGGCCGGTGGCATTGAGGCGGATGAGGATTTCGTCTGGGCCTGGGGTCGGAACGGGGACAGTTTCTACACGAACTTCAAAATTAGGACCTTCATTAACCACGACGCCAGCCTTGCAGTGCGTGGGTACCACTGGGACAGTATGTGATGGAGAGGGCTTGGTGATGTTTGTCGCGACCATTTTGTCGATATACCGAATACTGCAGACGTGACGGTGCCAGGCAAAGAGGCCGGATAGCTTTATACCGATCTCTACGCGGAATCAGTCCGCTTCCCCTCATTCTACTTGTTTATCTTGTTGAGAATTGGACCGTATATCCGGAACTCCTGCAGGACAAGAACTTGCGGGGCGACTATACATCGGAGTATCTCCTGTTGCGGATATCTCAGTCTATATCATTTTCCGGTCTATACAAAGCTGAAAGAACATTATTAAACATATTAACAAGGACAATGAAACAATTAATCCCAAACAAGCCACCCTGTCGAGCCAATCACTATTAAAGCCACCACCCCCGTCAGTACGCCTGCCCCGGCTCTGTCCTTCGTCGTGATACTCATTGTCAGACTAGAAGGCTTCGGCTCTGGTGGTGGTGACCCACCACCGGGGTTGCCTTTACTTGTTCCTCCGTGCTCGCCGGTCACGGGGGGGTCAACGCGAGTGATCAGATTCGACTGGATGACTTCGAGCGCTGCCATTTGCAGTCCAACATCTTCCTCACCCTCCCATTTCCTGGTCACCCATTTCTGCCCGCAGGCTAGACCGTCATCTCCACCCGTGCAGGTTTCCGCAGCTGCTTCAGCGGATGCGCGCAGTAGAGGAATGACAAGGTCATACGTGAAGGGAGCCATTTGTGTCGAAGAGGCCATCCAGCGCGCCGTGTATCCTTTAAAACCGCGCTGGTCAACCTGGCAAGTGTCGACGGGTTCGCAGGCGCGTTCGTACATAACCGAATCGGTAAAGAAGGCGGCCGTTGTAGCGTTCAGGATATTTCGAGTCCGTTCTTCCCAGAGGGGATCGCCTTGGGTATAATTAAACATTGTCGCTGCGCCTAGGAGATATACACCCGAGTTATACGTCCACTCAATGCGATTGAAGTCCGAACAGTCTTGTCGATCATCGGCCCCGTCCCAAAACTGATATTCATCCGTCATGAAACCGACGTTCTTAGTCCAGTCCCAGATGCGGTCTGCCCAGTCGGCATATGTTTGGTTGCCGGTGTATTTGGCCAGACGCGCTGCCAGATTGAAGAAGCATCCGTTGGAGATGGTATTTTTATAATCGTATCCGTTGTTGAAAGTGAAGATCTGCCATTTCAAGCCTCCGGAGCAGGTGTCTGTGTCCCAACGAGCTGCCTGAGTGTTAAATACAGCCTGCGCCATGGCAAGCCAGCCAGGCTTGTCGTCAGGTGGATTGGGATAGTTGCGCTCCGCGGCCGACATGGCTGCAAAAGCCCAGAAGCTCTGGTCATCGTTCCCTTCGGTTCGTGTCTGGTTCTCAGGCATGAACGTCCCGTCGCTTCCGGCTTGCCAAAGAATAGCCTGCGTCGTGATATCGTTCCAAGTGTCGTCGCCTGTGTAGAACCAATAATCGACTAGCGATGCGAACATCGCGCCCGCCTCCCACCAGAAGTAGGGGTCTGGTAGGTTTCCTGGATTGTCGCCGGGGTTCATACCGGTGTAGTACGAGAGCATGTTCGTCGCGACTTGCCTGGCGGCCGATTTGATCGAATCTGTTCAGTCAGTCTTTTTTTGCTTCTTCTCTTTGACTTCTCGTTTGAACATACCTGGGTCATCTATGTCCAGTTCGACCGCCGCCGCGGCTGAGAGAAGAAGCAGCCATAATATGCGCATGATTATCTTGGATTAACAATACTATTGAATCGAAGCAAATAAACGAAACAGAGCAGAACTGGGCTAAAGACTGCATGTGTGAAAGACAGAGTGTGTATGTTGTGAAGTGGGATGGGAGCTCTCGACGTCAGCATTCCACACGAGAATGTCCCTGGCAGGGCAACGCGCGACATTCCCTGGATCATTTCTGGATCAGTGCAACGTGCCTGAAATCTGATGGTCGTCTGTTTGTCTGAAACCGCTGTATACTGGTCTACCATTACGCGCCCAACCATGGTTTTGTGTTGCAGTGTTGCAGTTGTAGTTGTAACCTCAACATAATGCATTTACCAAGACTGCAATACATGGAACAACATAATAGTACAATGACATAATAATAATAGAACAGATGGACACAATTACCTGTAAGTTTCTCCCTTTGTTGGTATCCCTAGACGTTCCCCGACATTAAGTTATTAACTAACGATGCACGACGGAAGGAATGCAGAGATTATAGAACGCCCTGCAGGAGCCTCCGCATGATCTTCTTTAATCAAATCGGCCGCTCTTTCGGCCATTGCATATGTTGTCGCTTGGATATTCCCGGCTGGCACCAGGGGGAAAACACTAGCATCAACTACACGGAGGTTACTGGTCCCGTAGACCCTCAAGCGGCCATCGACAACACCTCCCTTATCGGCGGGCATCATAGCACAGGACCCCGATGGATGGAAGCAGGTGTACAGTCGCTCCTTGACCACCTCCTTTGCGACGTCGAGATCCCTCAAATCAACCGCGTGTGCTGGGATCCGAGCATCAGCCTTGAGTAAAGAGGCCAACGGCTCTGTCTGCACGACGCGATCGATGTACTGTGTTTGACGCGCCATTAACTCCAGATCGAGAGGATGCGAGAGAAACTTCGGATCGTAGATCGGTTTGTCCTTGATCCGGGATGACCGAATGTGCACAGAACCCCGCGAGAAGGGGTTGTTGTTGAGGGCAAGGATACTGATGTAATTCTCCGGCAGGTCTTTTGCCAAGGCCTGTGTCATGGTCGTCGCGCCAGGTTTCATGTGTACTTGGATAGGAAGGAACATATACTGGACGTCTGGGGTTTTCTCGTCGAGTAGCTTCTTTTGCAGAAGGTCGTATTGCTGTTGCAGCGCTGGCGGGGAACTGTGACCCAGATGACTCTGCACCAGTTCTTGTACAGCTTCCGCAGATAATGCGCCGTTGTTGTCCACGGATGGCAAGTAGGCCATGCTCATCGGCATGCCGGACATCGGTCCGCTGTGCGTATCCTCGTATAGCTTGAGCAGCGCTTGTGCGACGTCTGGATCGCGCAATACATCGCCGGAGATCTGTCCATCGGCCACCTGGAAGCTGAGTGTCGCCAGTGAATGATCTTGCAGATTCTCTCCCACACCGGGACGGTCAACAACAACCGGAATATTCTGCTTCTGAAGCAGGTCTGTCTGTCCAATGCCCGACAGCTCCAGGATCTGGGGCGAGTTCAGACTACCGGCCGACAGGATGACTTCACGGCGAGCAGTGATAGACTGGCTGCCGTCTTTGGTACGGATCTGGACACCAATTGCTTTAGGAGTCTCTCCAGACTGATCGAAGAGAATCTTTTCCACCAGAGTCTCGGCCCGCAGATGCAGGTTCGGCCGATGCGCAACCTCGGGTGTATAATACGCCGTCGCGTATCCCCGCCGCCCATTATCATCCACCGTCAGCGGATTGGTAAAAGCCCCGATGTTCTCTCCAGTAATTGGATCCCCACTGGCCTTCCATCCCAGCTTGTGAAAGGTCTCGTTCCAGGCCTTGTTGAACTCGCCATACACATCGGGCAGGGTCACTGGCACTGGACCATCGACACCTTGCGCCTCAGTCTTCATGTACTCGTCGATCCCCAGGAGAGAGGAAGTTGTGTCGCTTGGCCGTGTATAGGTGTGGAACTTGCGCAGGTACGGCGCCATCTCGTCCGGTCCCCAGCCTTCGTTTCCCAGCTGAGCCCAGGCCGTGAAGTTGAACCGCGATGGATACATGACGACGCCGAAGTTGATTGCGGAGGACCCCCCGACGACGCGGCCACGGGGTTGCCCGATCTGTCTGTTATTCACATGGATCTATTCAATTAGTTCCCATTCATGAAGGAGTTGGATCTGTAAGTGCAAAGCATACTTGCGGTTCACTCATGTAGTTCCAATCAATCTCCGGGTCACCATACAAGGTCCCAAGCAGGCCTGGGGTCTCAATGCGAGAATCTCCCATGCGGTTTGGGCCTGCTTCGAGCACGAGAACGGAGTGGTCTGCATTCTCGCTTAGTCGTGAGGCCAGAACAAGGCCGCCAACGCCGGCGCCGACGATAACGAAGTCGTACTCGGACATTGCAGTGCTTTGCATCCAATTCAATCAATCGAGACAAAGCAATTCACACGAGACAATTGACAACTGAGAATGAAAATGATACATCAACCGAGGGACGGAAAATTTGCAGATTTAGCGATAACATGATGCAGCCCCTAATAATAAAGTACCGTCAAAGCGAGACACCGGCGCCGCACCGGCCAGCAACGGACTGGACTGATCCTAACGCATTGATACTTTTGGACCATTTAAAAGCATTCCGACCCGCAAAACCGTTGCGGGTGGCAGCTGTCAGATACGGGATCCTGTTCCGGGATGCACGGTGCATCCTCATTTGTCGCGGCTTATATACCTCCATCCGGCCGGTCGAGACTCTACACTGGAAGATAAAATATGGATGCATGAGGATCTGTTCCTACATCCTGGAATCTTGGCCAGACAATGGCCGCACCCCAGCTGTACAATGTTTTCAAAATGCTATTGTGCGCGATCAGCTCGTCGCCAATACGGTGCTGGCTGTACTGGCGACGACGATGGTGTTGATGCGGTTTGTCTCGCGCAGGATCCGTGAGAGTTGCATCTGGTGGGATGATGTGTGCTGTGTTTTGTCGTTGGTATGGAGTTATGACCCTGTTGAGCTTGTCCAGAGCGTCTGCTGACTGAATAGCTGCACACATATGGCATGCTGGCCATGCATTATCACTACGCCAGAGTCGGGATGAGAGAACATATAATGGATATTCCGATGCAAAACACCATTCTCATGCTCAAGGTTAGCCACCCGAAAGGGACAATGTGGGATATAGGATTTTGGTTGACCAACAGATGCTCATTGTCTACCAAATCGTCTACTACAATGCCATGGTACTCGCCAAGCTATCTTACCTTTTCTTTTACCTGCGCATCTTTGTTACGGAAGCTTTTCGTCTGGCCGCCTGGATCTGCATGGGATGCGCCTTATCGTACTGGCTTGGGAGCATGCTGCAGATATTTCTAATCTGCCAGCCATTTCCGAAAAACTGGAATGCGACCCTTGAGGGACATTGTGCCAGTCAGAATGTCGCTTTTTCCACCATTGGCACTTTCAACCTGGCGACCGATTTGTTGATCATGCTGCTCCCGGTGCATTTCGTTCGGAAGCTCCAAATGTCTCCGGCGACGAAGCTTGGATTGTACATGATATTCGGCTTGGGATTCTTGTACGTTCTGCCCTGCTTTATATCGGGACTAGGCTAACGAAACAGTATTTCGGCAATTACCATCATCCGCATCCACGTCCTCACCGCCGTCGATTTCACCGATCTTTCGTACTCCATGATCTGGGCTGCATTCTGGAGTGTGGCAGAACCCGCACTGGCCGTAACCAATGCCTGTATACCCATGATGCGACCGGTCTTGAAGGCGTTCTTCCCTACTCTATTCAGTTCTGCTCGCGACCGGGACTATTCATCGGAGACAGGGCCGTCTGTCGGTTCAAGCCTGAACTTCCACAAACGGCGGAACGTTGACGATCTGGACGGAGAGTTGCCCCTGACGCGACTACAAGATGGACCGGGAAAATGGAGCCGTAGTGGTGATGAGGCATCGTTGAATGAACGCTCACAGGAGGGGCATTCCGCGACGCATATACCACGGAGCGTGATTGAGAGTTGAAAGTTGTATTGTTACCCTATTTCATTTGTTTATAGAAGATTTACCCACAAAAGTCAAAATTTATCTCTGTCAATTGGATCCTATTCATTTTCCTCGTACATACCTCGGAAATACCCAAACCAGCAACGCCATGTGCTTATTTGATTATAGCGATAGCTTAGTTCACAGGACAAGTAGCCGTAGACATATTGGAAGTCGGACACAGCAGGAAGTAGTCCCCTCGAGACCCGTTTCCACCGCAATTTTCCATCCACTGCCAGATGTTATTGATCCTCATTCTACAGTAGATGATGTCGTGACCATATATGCACATACATAATATATTACGGACGTGCCTACTTCAGTGCCAGCATAAGAGATGCTACGGATCGGAAATTGAGCCAATCGTGCCGCAAATCAGAGAAACAGCAGGAATAATTGATGAGTATAATCACTGAAATAGGGAGTAGAAGCATGTTGTACGACCGCGTCGTTCCTCTTTGCTCCTAGCACTCTCTATATCCCAAAAGTGCAGGCGCCAGCTGAGATGGGAAATTCAGTAGTCGAATAGAGGTCAATGATATTGGATCGCAATGCGTAGAAATATGCATTTACAGGAGAATAGAAGAGTGGAGTATATTGGAGAAGGGTGCATCATCGCGTATGCATATTTTTTCCCCAACGATATCCATATATTCCTTTCTACAGGACTCCTGAAATTGGTTGATGCCCAGTACAAAAGGAGGCTACGGTTCGGATCGAGACCCATTTTAAAGACGCACTAGTACAACATCAATGGTGAGTCATCAAAGAGGGAAGGTGTCCAGAGCCCTATCTCTGCTAAAGTGCGATATTCAGAAGGATGTCTTAAGGGAACCACGGAGTAACAAACTAAGAATCTTGATTATAACTCATATGCAGTCATAGCGTTCATGCAGTCAAGCTCTTGCCAAAGAATTCCACGCACTTGGCCCCCGCTTCATCAACCTGATCATACAAATCGGCATGCGTCTTTCCATCCACGACGAACAACTCCTTGGGCTCCTTGGCCTTAGCCAAACTTTCTTCGCTATGCCACTTAGATGCCGCCTTGGTACCCGTGATCATCAACAAGGGTCGGGGGCTGATCAACGAGTTGAACGCAAAGGCGTCAAAGTTGGCCATGATGTCCCAGCTTCGGGGAATGGTGGTGTTGGTGGCCCGGGGGTGATTGGCTCGGGGAGTGCGGTAGTAGTCCATCAAATCGCGGAAGGGCTCAGGCATGTTGGCGGGCGCGTCCTCGGGTTTCTCGGGGAGCAAGTGCACGATGGGAACCTTGTTGCCGGTGACATCACTGTTACGATCCGCGGCGGCACCTTCAAGCTGCATCTTGAGCATCTCTGGGGTGGTGGTGTTTTTCTCCAAGCCGCTGCGGGACATGGCTCCCACGCAGACAGCGGCAACACTGGCACATGCCTTGATGCGGAGATCTGTTTGGGTGGCAAATGGTGCATATCCACCAGAGGCGCAGATACCAAGAACTCCGATGCGGTTGGAGTTGACTTCCTGTCGGCTGACTAAAAAGGTAACAGCGGATTTGATGTCCTCGACGCGCTGGTTGGGGTCCTCGAGAGCGCGAGGTTGACCCTCGGATTCACCCTGGTAGGCAGCATCATAAGTAAGACATATGAAGCCAGCCTGGGAAAGCACACGAGCGTAGTTGGCGGGCGATTGTTCCTTGATGGAGGTCCACGGATGAGCGATGACGACAGCTGCACCGTTGCGGTTAGGTGCGTTGGCCGGAGGATGGTAGAGATGACCGGCAACTTTCAGGTTACGGGAGAGGAAGGAGACGTTTGTAGCCATGATGGATGTGATTATTTGTAGATTGAGATTCTGCTTGAGTCTGGGGAACGGACATGGCGGTCAATTTATAATTGGGTTGGTGTTGTTCATGGACTCCGAATATCTTCGGACGGAGAGACAGATCTCGCCCGAATAACTTCGGGCATGGAGATGGAGGTCGGGTTCATTTAGGTTTGCCACACCGATTGGCAGTGTCATCAATGGTGATAAAACCACTAATTCCGAAGCATCGTAATAACTCCTAACGCCGGTAAGAAGATGACACCAAATTGGACCATAGGTTAACTATCTCAGACGCACTTAGACATCCATGGCAAAGTCCATAGCAAGAATGGTTTCCCCCATCTGGAGTGGAACAATGGAGATGTCCGCATCCGGAATGCTGGTCTGTTTTGTGTTTGTTTTGCTGGTCTTTGTTGTTGAATACTACTGTTTGAGACCACGAAAGGGCAATTGCCTCTTGACACTCCCAGGTTGTCTGAGTGTGGTCTCAGTATGATCTATATATTCGATCCGTATACCAGGACGACCATGTTCTCTCCATCTATTTTTTCGTTCCTCCCTCTACTCCTACATTGATCTACTCTAAGGTTGGTACATCAAGTCGTAAGTACAGAAAAGCCAGAAGGCCCTGCAACATGGTAAGTAATACCCTCCTCTGACATTGAAGATACTGCTAACAACTTACAGGATCACTACGACCCTTCGCTGCAAAAGGCAATCCACGAGGCGCAGCCAAATGACCCCGTCCACGAGATCTGTCTCATATGGATTGATATCCTGCAGTACTATTTTCCCCAACCCATCAAGCAAACCACCATGACTGACCTCCCTGAGTTGCTTCCAGATATGGGTCTCGTATTGGGCCTGATCGCTCTAACCATCCACATTTCAAGTGGTCCACTTTGTGGCGCGCCATTCTTCCATGTTCACGTCCGCGACCCGCCCCATTCTGACCTGGCAATGGGCTGGAACGAAGCTGAAAAGGAAATCAAATATGAATTGAATGGACTAGAGGTCAAGTCTGGAATGACCGTGATTTATGCGGCTGTTGTGATCGGCCCATATGTGCGGTTTTATACGTATGCAGGCCAGTCTCTCAAGATCATCCATTGGACTGAAAGACAGACCCTACATGTGGTCCATGATCACAACCATATCGTCGGTCATTTCGATGTGATGAAATCTATTTTTCATGGACTTTGACCGATTTATGTGTATCTCATGGTAAGTTTATTGTTTAGAATGAGTTAATGCGATTTATCTTTCACATGATTCAGGCACCCCACAGGAAACGTAGTTCTCTCAACGTACTGGTATTAAAAGTATACTTGTTTTCGATTTAACAACATATTAACGGAAGGTCTTCATTTGCGCCGTCTACTCCCTGGTGTACACCGATTCTAGAGACAGGGCAAACCAGATAATGCGTACGATTGTCGACCTCCCTCCAGAACTTCTCTTCCAAGTTATCTCCGACTTGCCATCACTTACCAAGGCATACTTGGCCCTTAGCTCGAGGAGACTGTATAAGATACTTGGTTTTGTGCTGGAAGCGAAAGAGCTGCATTTCCCACAGATGCCTGTCGACAGTAAAGAGTATGAAGTGCGAATGGACTTTCTCACTCAACTGGAGGATGACAATTAGCCATGCTGTGGACGTTGCCAGAGACTACACCCGCGCAAAGAATTTCTACCGCGCAAGCTCAAGAAGCATGGGCTACAGAAAAGGCCGTGCGAGGCGTGGGCTGGTATAGTTGACCTATGTCCCTGCATTTCCCTGACACTTCGCGGTCGCGCATGTCGTATAGAATATTTGGAAGCGTCACAAGACGAGAAACCGAAATTGAACTTGGTTACCAAGGGCATATTATCAGAACTGGATAAGGAGTACCTCTTACATGAGTGTACACCTCATCCACCTCACCCAGGCATTAAAATGGAGTTGTAACTGTTTACGAAAGATAGTGGGCAACTGAATACCCCTGCTTAATTAGATTTTCCCATAGTGATCTCCTAAAAATTGAAGCGTAGCTGATTATTTCCCTCCCTGCTGCACGGTATCTTGACTCATCCTGTTAGCCCGTTAGCTATTCAGGTTGGCGCTTTTTAGGTACCTGCATTATAACAGCTTGGACACGGCGCCCACGAGCAAGATCAGACCAGATTTGCTGGTTTACTGCTACGCTACAGTTGTATATATGAGGAAAAGAATGATCGCACAATTGATACTTCTATACTAGTGTCTCCGTACTAGGCGTATCTAACAGTTCTGGAACCATGCTCACGAGCGCTATAAGGTGATTGCAGGTCGGGAACCGATGTGACTGACACAGCTGGTGACAGCTTCTTCCCGTGTTTTTTGCGACGAGAACGGTAGCAAAGAATGATAACGGCAAGGACGGCAAGAACAAGAGCACCACCAACTCCAGTAGCAAGACCAATCACAAGAGACCGATGCTCGTCGAACCATGAGCCTTCGTCTGTTCGACATTGTCCGTTCTGACAGAGTCCCCCGTCGCACGGGGTCCCATCCAGAACCGACTGCCCAATGTCCATGCAGTCCGCCGACCCGCCAACAGAGCAGCGGAGGCTACAGGAATTTCCGCCACAAGAGGTGATGTCGGTGGTGTTTCTGCTCAGCTGGTCTCGACACTGCATGTCCCGATTGGTACATTGGCCGCTCGCGCAGAAGAGGCCTGACTCGGTCCCACAAGCATCTCCATCCGGTACAAATCTATCAGAAGGACATGCGCCCGAGATTCCAGTACATGTTTCAGAGAGGTCGCAAGCACCGGTGCTTGCACGGCAGACGGTGTCTGCGGAGAGAAACTGACAGTTTGTGCAGCACGATCCTGCAGCGTCGTCGCATACGGCGCCCTCCCGAAAGCGACAGGTTGATCCATCGCAACACTCGCTGCAGTCGTCCTCGCCGCAATCACAGTCTTCGCCTTCCTCCACTATGCCATTTCCACATTGACCGATGTTAAGAGTGGGTACGTTGTCACTGTTGACAAGGCAGCTCGTTTCGATACTGCTGGACCCGATCATAGAGCAGATATTACCGATAGTGCAAGGCGAGAATTCTGACTGAGAGGAGGTAGAGATAGGGTTCATCAGATATTGCGCATCTGCATTGCAGGAGGAAGCAGATAGTGGACAACACTGCTCACTGGAAGAGCACGTATCTGCAGTACAGTCATGTACGGCACCGAAAATATGGGCTGATTCGTGACTATTCAAACAGTCAGCAATTGCCAATTCTAAATCAGGTAAGAAGACTCACGCAAAAACCTGCCATTCATTTTGCGTCCGCGCAACAACATTCGCGCCCATTTGTGAGTCGCACAGTTCCCCGGTCCATGAGACGCCTATTTGCTCTCCATTCGGACAGCCGGTCATCAGTGTCCAATATGCATTTGTTCGATCACCTAGCGTTCTTCTCCAAGCGGTAAACTGCTGCAGGCGCCAGTCTAGGTCACCGGCTGAGCAGCCGACATTCCAAGGGATAGAATTGGAGGTATTGCTGGGACATGTTGAGCCGGTGATAGTCAGGTTGCGGATGGCCAGTGAGATACTAAATGAACTTTCGAACACTTCAGATGCAGTGTTGACCAGATCAATTAGGTTTTGTTGAACCTCTTCCGCCGAGTCGAATGCTGCAGTGTATGTGCAATCCGTGGCAATTCCAACAACTGCCACTCTTCTCGTTGTTGGACAGCCAGATGTGCTGCCAATGCTGTCAGTCAGGTTAATACTATTAGACAGATACTGGCGCTTGGTGAATGGGATTGCAGTATCAGCTCGTCCTAGCAGCGCATAAACGTCGACGTTCGTTTGCTGAACATCCGGGGCGTCATGATATACCACCATCCGGCGCTTGGAAGCCGGCGCATCCGCCTGACCTGATACGATACCTATATGATATTTCTGAGAAAGGACGCTGAAAGCTCCTTGGAAAAGCGGCTCGCTTCCATCTCGAACAACGGACGCTCTCGCCCAGCCCGCCGTCTCCCAAACACCACCCGCTGATCGAACCAGAGTCTTTCCCTTGAAGACTTTATGTTCTGCTCGCTCAGAGATTTCTGTTCGTAAAAGCTCTCCATTTACATCAACGTGCCGCGTGTGCAGATTGTGGGAGAGGAGATCATGGTTCGGTTCGAGGCTGAGCCTAAACTCGCTGGCTTGCCCGGCAAGGCTAAATGTAAGGTTAAATTCCGTTGATGCCGTCACTCGTTGCGACGGGGTGTGGACGGTGGCATTCTCGATGTTGGCTACCTTGGCCGGCGCACGAGAACGTATTGAGTGTGCTACTCATGTCAGTAATAGAATTCACATCAGCGGTTGATGACATACCTGGTACATATCCGATGAAGAAGACAAGGCACGCGATTAGTGAAAGGATGGGTTGTGGTCTCATTGCTAATTATCAAATTCATAGCCGCAGATCATAACAGCCAAATCAATTTCTTATAGTTATACGAGATGCTTTTTGAACTTGTCCGTATATATACATGGTCAATCCGTGTAAAGGGTCTAAGCCGCCATAAGGCTATACATTTGTGAAAGACAACCCACGTAATCCAGGCAGCAAAATATATAGCCCATTCGAAGAGAAACAACTACTTATGAAGGCCAAGAGAATCCTGTCATCATTGATGATGCCCGGCCCCGTATTCGAACAGGTTTGGTGGCTGTGTCTGTATCCCGGGATACCCGGGCATGAGGTGTGTATGGCTGATACGAGTAGCCCTAAGGGCACTCCGTAGACACCCGCCTCACATAAGCCGTTGATTAATGGGGCTCTTCGTGTCATATTATGTACGGAGTATGAACTGTTTCTATGGTTCGGAGTTAGTCCTATCGCTTGTTACCTATCAGGGCTTAGCTTCCGGTGCTAATGCAAGTGGATGACGCTTATTTCTTGGCGATGAGTGATAACCTTAGATTGCCGGATCCGGAATCTATGACTTCCCATCTGCCGATTTCCATGGTTTACATGCTGTGCTACAACATAACGGTTTTGCATGATGCACTTAGTCTTCTCTTGCCATTTGCGAGACGCTATTTCAGGTGCAACATATACGCAGCATGTTTAGAATTCGCCTAGTTAATCATAGGAAAGAGAATACCATACCTCTACCTACAGAGGCATCCTCAGCACCGCGGCATTCAAGAAAAAGGGATAGGCAACTTGATCTCTCCATCCGGTTGAATATTCGGCATTACTCCGGCACATCATCGACGTTGATCGATAAAGCTTGGGTTGAGTAGTCAGCTCAATATCTCCGGTTTACCATGCCGGCTCGGAACTTTAACACGTTAGTAGACAACACTAGCCATGGTGACAGGGTAGTGCTTATGACAGTAAGCGACAGTAGGGACATGTGAGGAATATTGGATGACGGTGTGGCCGAACGCTGCATCGAAATCTTGATATTCATCCCCGTGGTCTCCATGCCCTCCTTCTGCATCGGTTTTTACGCCCAACCTGTCCAAAAACGAATGCTGGCGCCTTCGCATACAAACCAAAGTTGGCCATGCCAAGAATGCCGAGAAGAGCTAACTAATGCAAGGCGCTTATTCTGTCTTATCTCCGGAACTTGTACCGGCGATGACAGCCTCCAGGGCCTATATATAGACCACGTGCCCATGTACAAGTCTCATATATATTTTCGAGGATCTTTTAAGCACCTTATAGAAAATCTTATAACCTGATAACACATCCACCCGAAACTTATACCGTCCATATTATCGCGAACACAAGTTAATCAAGCGAGGGAAGACGATGATGGACTATGGCTCCATCCAATTCGTTCTGCTCGTGGCACTTCTGCTGTGGATATTTTTCTTTTGCGCCGACGCCATTATCTTCTTCATTGGGAGCTTAAAACGGGCCTTGACTGACGGGACAGAGTCTTCGGCTGCAGATTGCAAAGTCGAAAAAGGGAGCGACACGAGGGAATTTGACGAGGAAGATATCGATGACGCCGACTATCCCATGGGATAAGAAAGGTATGTTACCTACATTCAGACAACAATAGCCGTCTTAAGCTAAGCTTTATTTTATTAGTAGACTCCATACTCGCCGACCTCAGATTTCTCTGTACACCCCTCCGATGTGTTCGCGAACGTTTCGGAAATTCCCAATTGACCGGTCCCCGCAAATAACATCATATCTCGAGAAACTGCTCTTCATGGTGCAGCTACACGCCCGACTACCCCGAAGAAGCTCCGCGCGTCTGTAAAAAGGGAACCCTGGGCTGGCCAATGTGGTTTTCAGGGTCGACATCGGAGAGTTTCCGGGTTTGAGGCTCTTGTGATGAGGGACTAAATCAAGGCTTATGAGTTTTCTGAGGATAGTAATTTTCCATTCCTGATCGTATATGACTTACGGAGTAGTGAAGTGGAGTAGTCAATACCGCTAATGTAGGCTGCTTACGCCCATGCACGGCTCTATCCTTGGCAACTTCGGCAAATAAGCTTCTATGATTGGCCATTGACGCATGCAAAAAACAGGACACTTTAACAATTTCTTCGAGGAACAAACACGACGCAATGGCAACCATGCGAAACAAAGTCTTTGCAATCTTTGGAGGCGCCTCGGGCATGGGCTTGGTGACAGCCCGGATCCTCCTGGCAAGAGGTGCCCGGGTGGCTGTCTGATATCTCTGCCGACAACCTGAAGCAATTCCACACGAGCCTCCTTACTGATCAGAGTTCACATTGCTTCGTCCGAACCGGAAGCCTAACCGATGGGTTCGCCGTTGAAGCATTCTCACGAAGACCAAGTCGCATTCCGGGAAACTGAACGGTGTCGCCAACTATGCTGTGGTTCCGGCTCACGAATTAGGAATAGAGGCCATCTGGCAAACGAGCCAGAAAGAATATCATTTGATCATGGACGTCAATGTTAAGGGAACATTCAATGTGCTCACAGTTTTCCTACATCCGGGCTTCCTTGAAGATGGTTCGAGCGTGGTCCATATCGGGAGTATGGTTTCTTTCCAAGGCTTCGAGAATGGCGCTGTCTATGCAGCACTAAAGCATGCTGCTCTTGGTATGGTGAGAAGCGTGGCCAAAGAAACGGGTGCTAGAACGAGAGTGAACTGTATTTTGCCGTGAGTCGCCTGTCCTATCTTAATCACGTTGTTGTTGCTAACAAAATGCAGTGGTGGGATTGACACCCCGATGCACCGAGCGAACCTGGCCCGTATAAAGGACTTTGCTCTTGCCCCAACAACTGCAATCCCCCGTGACGGAATGGCTGAGGAGGTAGCAAGTGTGGCGGTCTTCTTGCTTAGTGATGAAAGTAGCTATGTGACTGGCGCTGCTTGGAGTGTGGACGGGGGCGCCAATGCCTAGCAGATTTGCCCCAGGGGCAATGTTTTGTCAAACCTTGATTGAGAAATGATATGTCTTTTGGGTTGCTACACCAGTTGTCCTACATCTATGTCATGGTATATCTCTGCGATGAAGACATCTACAGCAGGAATTCAATTTACCCAGTTCCTCTATAAAACACTAAGCACTAAACACAAGCCAAAATGCACAAAACATAACAAACATAACATGGAAGCAATTGGAGTACCCCATCCCTACACAGAATACTGGAAACAGAACGGAAAAGACGAAGCCGAAAGTATAAACATAACACAAGCAACTGGGGACATACCAGTCTAGAATCACTTCTCAAGCTCGCGCTTGATGATATAGTCCCAAGCCATCTTTCTAGCCCGCTCCTTGGGCAGGTCCATTGAAATGACCGTGTCCAGTTCATACGTCAACTTCGTGAGGCTCAAATCAGCGGTCAGATTGTCCGGATTGTCGTAGTCGCCCTCATCGTCGCAGAGGACAACGGTGATGGTTTTTTGCATCGTCTGACGACCAGGCACCTGCCACTTGAGATGCGGAATCGGCGCCTTGAGAATAGCGTCGGTGATTCTGCCGCCCGGACGGAGAGACGCCAGGTCGAAGACGAAGCGTTCACCCACCAGGGGGGTTTTGTGCTTCTCGTGCCAGTCGTAGATGTGCTTGGTCAGAGCGTCGTGTCGGATAGAACGGAGCTGCTTAGCGCTTAGTCCCCAGGTCTGGTCTTTGACAGACAGGTCAGGACGCTTTTCCTCGGTGATGTTCAACAGAATCACACGCTTGGTTTCACCGCAGGTGCCTTCAGACCAGCGTTTGCCATCTTCACGCAAAGTTTCGTTAATGCCCACCTCGACAACGACGGAGGGGTAACGGTGACCAACCTTCCAGAGACCAACATCGGCTTGCTTTTCGCAATCTTCGTACTTACCAAGGAGATGGAGATCTATAAATAGTTAGCACATATTCTCATTTCTGCTTGGGGGAAGAAGGAGGGGTTTACCTACCGATCAAGGTCTTGCAATGGTAATGACCACGAGAGCCATCCGCATTAATTTCTTGGCTCCACTTGTCGAACCATCTCTCGAACGCATTGAGCGCACCCTCATGCAGGACGCTGGTTGTGGCTTTGATAACAACATGCGCAGTGTGTGCATCATATTCCACGTCGACGACATCCGGGTGCGCCTTGCGCCATTTGAAGTACTCATGGGCACGGACCCGGAACTGCGTGATGGGAACACGACCCTTGAGTTCATATTTGAGATAGTCCACGGAATCAGCATTCAGATCGTTGATGGAGTGGATTTTGGTCCACTTCAGGAGTTTCGCGAGATGTTGCTGGGTGGCAGCGTCCATGATGGATGGCGAGCAGCGCAAAATGAAGCGTACGAGACAAGAAATATTGATGTGAACGAGAGCACTGAAGTGGTTAGTGGTTTGGTCTTCCCCAGGCGGGATAGATGAGCATATTTATAGACGTTCTGCGCCATTTACAATCTTCAACCCGAAGGGATATTTCATTTGATTGTTGTCCCGTAGCGCAGTTGAGACCAGATACCTTCGACAAAGAAAAGATAATGGGTTGAAAAGGATTGGGCCCTGAAACGATACTGAAAGAGCTAGATAATGTCTTATACAAGTCCATTGTTGGCGTCTTTATCCGATGGAGTTTTAGAATCGGACAAAGGCTTCGAATCACCACTCGACCACAGGATGAATTCTGAACGGAGGGAATAACCCCTGGAGATGTGAAACATTGAACTTCGCATATTGCTTGAACATGTTTTTAAAGCTATATTCTATTGTGCCTTGAATTGCAATGGGAAGCTTTGTGAATTTCAACAAACAACAATGCTGTGTTTGGTTTGAAATGCGACGAAAGAAAGCAAAACAAATAAAGGATGAAGAAATAAGGAGGCAATTACCATATTAAACTGTCTATAAATGGTCTTGGATATTATTGAAATGTTGTTCGTTCCGCTCATCTCATCGTGAAAGTCATAATCATACACCGTTGTGGTCCGTCAACGTCGACAATGAACTCCAGTGGATCATAAGATTATGCATGGTAAGTCGAAATCGAGCCGAGCTCGAATAGCGAGGACAATCGGAGGAGAATGGACGCTTTGATGCGCGGCTATATCGGAGGCGTGTGCTCGATCTAAGAAGTCCTAAGACTCTATTCCAATGTCAGTTACCGTTCCAGTCTTGAATTCAAGGTGACGTACTCTGTGGCCATGACGCGATTGCGACGCGACTGTGGCATCTCCCAAGTGTCTTGAAACATCGTATCGAGAAAGACTGGGGCCTTATCAATCGCTTGTGACCAACAGTCGCGACGGGATTTCAGGTAGTCATAGACAAGCATGGTCGTGTCCCCTTCCAAAGCGAAAGTAGACGAGCGACTGGCCGAGAATGAATCAAGATATAGAGATTTATGGCTCTAAAGCTGTCAAGGTGTTTTCGCATCACGGACCTCGGTTGTCCGGTTTCGTGCCCGTGCATGTGTAAATGTTAGGTCTTTGTAATTTGAACAACGCTCAAGAAGTTCGCGTACTGGCATAATTATGGTCAAGATCTGCAAACAGTTGGTTCGTATCCATAGGAACAGGGTAGCCCAGTGGCCCGGCAATTAGTTGTGGCCGCCAGACATGTTGATGCGCGATTTTCACCAGCTTGCCCAGAACCGCAAATTCGAGTTTCAGTTTGATGCTGTATATTGTCGCTTTCAGGGTCGTTTGGTACATGTAAAAATTGGCGTATTCAATGGCAATCAGGGCAATATCCATCAGGATACACGCCAGGTTGACGGCAAACAAATTGAAAATGACTTTGCGGCTGTCGTTCTCCGGATTTAGCTTCAACATGCGATTCGTTTCCCAGATGTAGAGGCCCGAAATGATTATTTCCTGAACGCAGAATCCCGTCAATTGGATCTTCTCCATCACGTTGTACCCGGTCACTGTCGCGTCGGTATGGTAATAATTGGCCATGTAGGTCAACACAGTCGTCGGAACGTGCAGAAGGAAGACATCCAGCACGATCAATCCCAGCACCAGATGAAGGATCCTAATATCTCGAAGCACCAAGTGTAGTCGCGAGTATAGTACCATGGACTGGCCGGTAACCATCGCCCACCAGCCTACCGTCAGCAGGGTGATAGGCAACCACAGCGCGTCCGTCGCGTTGAAGAATTTGAGCAAAAAGCCGAGCGAGTAGGGGATGATGCCCCAAGCCGAACTGAGCATACTCCAGAAGTACATGCCGCGATACTTCTTGAAGGTGAGAAAGACCAGGACCATCAATTCGCCGACATTGTACCAGGCGACGCCGACAAAAGTCGCGATCGCGATGCGCACGCCGTCACTGTTACCGGTATAACCGCCAATTATCCAGTTGCCGGGACTGGAAGAGGTAGTATTGGACATAGCGTAGCATGCCAACCTGCAAGTGCTGAGCAAGCAACGTGTGGGTGGTGTATGTAAGTAAGTTGCGAGTCAGCCCGAAGCTAACAAAAGAATCGCTCTCAAACTTTCAAATACAAAACCCCGCAAAAAACCCCGTGACCCGCTCCCGTGACCCACGGGCCGGTATTTGGCCCGGGCGGATCGGATTTACTCCTGTCCGAGGAATCTCCGGTTCCTGAAAGAATGCTACATACATACAATCGTCACTACAGAATAGCAACAACGAAGGTATGTACTATCACCATGCTATGAGTGTATCACAGTGCTAACATATCCGCTTGTATAATGGTTCTCTACATACACAACATCGCCAGTTTCTTCGACCGCATAATATCTGGCCAGTGCACAGCCTTACCCCTCTCCTGCGCCCGATTGCCCCAGACATCCCGTACTATCGATCCCGCCAGTCGGAAAGATGCCAACCCTCCCTGCTGAAAGCCTTGCTCGAACAACGTTTGAAAGAATTCCTACAAATCTGGGCTCAATGCCTCGCACGCCGTGACGAATACCGGCCACACGGGGAAGACCCCGCGCTGCCCTGATTCGGTATACCACATTTGGCTCTGTGTCAGCAAGTCTCGGACCTGCTACACAGAATGCTACAGGGTTATCACGTCCACGTCATACACGCGTCGGTAGAAGAAGATGGACAGAGCCTTTTGCATGGCGCAGAACATGAAGTGATGAGGACCGGACGGTGGCTCCCACCGACACACATGCTCGTCCAACAACTTGGCCCGCAGTAGAAAGTCGCGCATTGTTGGTGTGCGCCCGTCGGCAGGGCTACCATTCAGGAGGCGATCTCGTTCATTCCCCAGTCGGGTAATATGGGAGACCAGCCCGACGAAAGATTCGGGAATTCCAAAAATCTCCGGGTACATCGTGAGATCCCATCGTCCCGGAAACTCCAGGTGCAGGTCATTTTGGCCCAGTTGTAGATCTTTGGAGGTACTGAGCCCAAAGTCGGGCACCACCATCCACTTTGTGATCCGGAGTGGCGCCTCGCTGGGTGGCCCCGGAGCGTCTAGGATGGACCGCAACTCATGGCCCTCGTCAGTCGCAATATCCGGTAGCAGCACTGTTTCATTGATGATGCGCAAATAGGTGTAGCAATGGTGTAGTAGGCGGACCTTACGCGACAGACGCCGTTTGGTCAACCCTTTGGTGCGAATATATCTCTCCGCAATCAGCAGGCACGCTAGAAGCTTATCTGGTTCACCTTGGAAAACCTGAAATCAGGTCAAATTTTATTGTGCATGACGAATGGTGGGAAAACGTACCGACAATGTCGCCAGATTGACGAGTGCCATGAGCACTTCCTTATACTTCACCCGCTTCTGCGCGGACCCTACTTCCCCCTGAAAGCCACGCAAGAGGTCTTGCTGGGCTTGCTTCTGATAGCACTCTGCCGTTACTTGCCAATATTCATGCCCTGATACTCGTCGGTGAAACGCACTGGTCGCCAAGATTGCATTCAGCAAAGCAGACCGCGTCGCGGTTACAGTACCTCCCATAGACTTCTCCGCTAGTACGTTCATGGCTGTGGGAAGAATGAGGTGATTCCATGGGGTCTTGTGGTGTGTACTATTCAATGGCGATAACAAAGGAACCACTCGATCCCGATAGTACGAGAGTAATTCCCAAGCATCCGGGGTCAGATCCATGTGACCAGATACGCTAGGGAGAAGCGTTGGAAACCAGAACGGGTCATCATTCCACGATTCGTTTTCGTCTTGAATGTCGAGGACTGGGGCCAGCGCTAAGTCCAGAGCCAGGGAATTTTCATCCCAACGGGGTCCAACATCGATCTGATCTAGGGCACCGATAGCTTCGGTATTGGGACTGTTATCGTCAGGTTCGTTAGACACCGTTTCCGAGCTTTCATGGGATATTTGAAATACCCCGAAGGGGCCTTTCGATAGATTGGTGTTATGAAAATCTGGGGAGAGGCTCTCCTCGTCTAATTGCATCAAGGCCCGTGTTGGATTACTCCGGTGCACAGTCTGAGCCAGATGAACACTCATCTGTTCCCGTTGTGATTCTACCTGGCTATGGTTAGCGATCGCCTATCTCTACCTCCGGAAGCACTTGCCAGTAAACAGGGGCCGGCGGAAGCGTGTAGCATCCTCGATCCCCAGAGGCTCTGGCTCGCCGTGGTGGACGAATCGCAGACGGATCTCGTAGCCTGTACAGGGCACATTTGAGATGATGCACATCTGACAGACTGGCCGCTGGGTATCACATTTGACATGCCGTGTTCGACATGTGCCGCATCCTTCGAGAGACCGATCGCGTTTGGACAGAGACATGACGTTCAGTACGGAGCTGAAATGGGACAGATGTCTCCAGTGAAGGAATGGTCAAGATATGGCCTTGGCTATCTCAAATCCACAGCTTGACAGCCAATAGAATTACAGTAAGTAATAACCAAGATGCGGGGTTCTGACATATACGGATTGGATTGGATTGCGTTCGGGCTATATCTAATCTGGTATCTACAGAGTTCTATAGGAGAGCCATCGCCAACTGCTTCTGGACCTCTGCTGCTCCTCGCTCACCACTTCGTACCGCTCCCTCCATGTATCCCTTCCATTCAGCAGCCGTCTCGGTACCTACGAAATGGACATCACGGAAAGGCTCCCGAGGAGCATCCCCGGCTACGGTCAACACTCCTGGAGATAGGGATGGGCAAGGACACCCGAAGCCCGAGTATTCCTCCTTCGACCATTCATGCTCGACTGTTGTGACATATTCTCGGCGCACTAGCTCCGGATCGCCGTGTATCTCGCCCAACTGATTCAACAAGACATTCACCCGTTCAGTGTTTTGCAGTTGGGACCACTGTCGCCCTGAATCCCCGCAGAGGAAGCAAGTCAACACCCATTTGTCATCATTTGGGATGCTGGAATCTCTGATAATGGATGCCGGGCCGGTGAATGATTGAACTAGCCCACAGAAGCCTTTGTTTACCCAAAAGGCGGAACGGAAAACCATCATGGCTTTGGTATAATATCCATAGTTGAATGAATCGACTAAGAGCTGTTTACGAGCAGGAAGCGGTGGACTGAAGTCGATGTTTCGGAGGACAGTGGATGGCATAGCTGAGATCACTTTCGAGGCCTGCACGGTTTGATTCCATGTTTGGACCAGCACGCGACCGGGATACGATTGGTTAATCGCTGTCACTGGGGATGATAATTGCACAGTACCCGATGGGAGTGCTGACGCCAGGGTTTGAGCAAAAGACTGCGTGCCCTGGCGAATACGCAGGTACTGGCCGCCATGGCGACGATCGGAACGCATCTGCAGCAGTCCGCCACCAGATTTACAGTAGTTGAGGAAGTACAGAGCCGAAACGTCCTCGGGCTCTTGGCCCAGCATCGCACGGGTCCAGATGGCGGCCGTCGAGATCGCTCTATCACTAGCCTGGCGGGTCTTTAGGTACGCGTGAAAGGTCATTGAGTCTAGAGTGGAATCCTCCGGTCGCGAACAGTCAACTTGTTGACAGTCAGCCTCAGCCATATCACGGATCGCAACTAACTGCTTCTGTGTTTCGGGATCGAACTATGCATTTGTCAATACGGAGCGCCGTCGACGAAGACGGGTGTACTAACCGGGACCTCGCCATAGGCGAACGTCTGCTTACTCCCTGCAGACTCCTGCAGCAGGCAATTTCCTATTGTATTTTGCTCGATGAATTCAACTCCAGCTCTCTTCGGCAGCTGATAGATCTTGCTCTGGTTGGTGTCGTTGATCCATGCAGCCCCAATATCCACTGTAGCTTTCCCGTCAGGCAGAGTCGTACTCCAGGTTCGGCCTCCAATACGGTCACAGGCTTCGAGAACAAGACACGAGTGACCAGATTGGATGAGATGCTCTGCGGCCGTGAGACCAGCCAGTCCGGCGCCAATGACCACCACATCCCACACCTTCGCATCTGGTGTGGCCAACTGCATGGAAATCGCGGGAGGCTTGGCCACCACGGCTTCAATTTCAAACAGCCATTGCGGACCTGCGAGCTGAGACACTGGAACGAGCGTTATGGCTGGTCGGTGGGACCGTAGGAAGCGTTGAATGTGGCGGGTATGTTTGCGCTGTTGGGGGTCGTAGTTGACAATGTAGACCGTAAGCCGGGCAATATCCGCGATTGAAGCACCTGCTGCAACCAGGACTTTGTGCAGGTTCAACAGAGCTAGGTGGATTTGCGATTCGTAGTCGGAAGGGACCTCCCCATTGACCAACGATCCAAGTTGACCTGAGACATGGATCCAGCTGCTCGGTGGCTGAGAGGTCACAGTAGCCGGTGCATAGTAGGCAGCGCGAGTGCCGGGAAGGTCGATTGCACGGATCCCGCAAGTCATGGTGTTGCCAACGGGGGTTTAGAAAGACAATTGATACTATCAGTCATTTGCCCGACAATTGGCTGTCCTTTTATCAAGTCCCGTGTTAGCCATGCTATTTCTAGACAGGCAAGTTGCTGTACAGCATGCATCGGGGTGACTTTCCGCTTTGATATCCAGTGCTAACATCGCACTGATAACACAAATCGGCGGGGTAGAGCCTTATCACCGTCTATATGGTTGAGTCAAGACCGGACTATGTCCATATTACCGGCTTTTGCTTGATAGGAACCGATCCAGAAAGTATCAAACGCTCTACGGGACTCGATGTACTGGATATATGCATCGCAAGCATACAAAATCGGCTTGACCAAGACAACAGAATCTTCCATACAGCATATTCAAACGACGGCTAGCAATATAGTCACACGTGACTGGGATGACTTTCCCAAGCAATTCATCATTCAACGATAGAATAGAAGGGGGAGATAGAGGGAAGACTTTCAAGATAAAAGGCGGCACTTGTTGAAGTCCGAAGTGTCGTCAACTATCGCTACAGCATATCGTGACCAGTGCTCTCATCCTCAATTCCAACAAGAAACCCTCTAATTCAAGATGGCCAATGTACTGCTGGTTGGATGCGGCGGTATTGGTACCATTGCCGCTCTGAACTTGCAATCAGGAGGAAAGGCACGAGTAACGACCGTCTTGCGCTCCAACTACGAGCATGTGAAGCGACATGGATTCCACATTCGATCTCTCGACCATGGAGTTGTCGAATCATTTCGTCCGGATACCAGTATGCCCTTGCCTTTTCTATATTCTCTTGGAGATGCTAATGGGCAGTCCGCAATGCCGTACCAAACGTGTCCGAGGAGGATATTGAACCTTACAAATATATTGTTTGCACCACCAAGAATATAGCCGACATTCCGCCCAGCTTGTCCGATCTTATCCGCCCAGCGGTGACCCCAGGGTACTCGGTTATAGTGCTCATACAAAACGGACTGAACATCGAGAAGCCCATTCTGGACGCATTTCCACAAAACATTGTCCTATCCAGTGTGAGCTTTTGCGGATCCCACGAAGTCGGAACAGGACAGATTATCCACGAAGATCACGATCGAGCTTTTATTGGAGCATTTGACAACCCAGATCTAGACGCACAGGTTCAGCAAGACGCGGCAAAGGAGTTTGTGGCGATATACAAGGCTGGAGGCAAATGCAGTCCTGAATACCAGCCCAATGTCGGCTGGGCGCGCTGGCGGAAGTTGCTATACAATGCCTGCTTAAACCCAATCTGCGCCGTTACCGATCTCGATACAGGTCGTATGCAACTGGCGGATGGGGCCATTGACAACCTTGTTCGACCGGCGATGCAAGAGATCCGGGCAGCTGCCAGAGCATATGGTCACGACCTCCCGGAGGAATTGGTTGAAGCCATGATCCGGATGGACCCAATCACGATGTATAACCCGCCGAGTATGCAGGTCGACATCCGCAAGCGCCGGTATTGCGAGTTCGAGACGGTGGTAGGAGAGCCGCTGCGGGCTGGACTGGCGCGAGGGATTCCTATGCCAGTTCTTACAGTCTTGTATCATATCCTGCGTGCTGTGCAATGGAAGACGAAGGAGCGAAATGGATTGGTTACAATCCCTGAGCCAGAGGGTCACAGCGTCAAGTGGTAGAGTTTATCGTCTGTTTTATATAGCCTTGCTTGAAGGAAATAGAGTGACTGAAGTGCCATTCATGTGAAATTCACATTTACTTTTAACATTCAAGCCAAAGATTGAGATTACTGAGAGATATTACGGGAGAAAACCCAACAAAAATGGCATTGTAAATCTAGATCACTCTAAAAATCGACCTCCGGACATCTCCAGCTCAAGGTCATACGCGGGTTGGAATTCGCAATAGTGCGCCTCCTAAAACAAGCAATTAGTAAGGATGGAGGAAATGGTGAAATTGGACAAACATACCGACTCACTAGTCATCTGAAACGTATACTCAGCTACCTTATCATCAATGATCTGCTTAGGAATACCAGCTGCGGCGGCTGCATCAACCTTAAGCTGAATCTCACAGCTTCTCTCAGCCAAAGTGAAAAGATACGCGGCTTCGTCTACAGTTTGACCAACGGTTAAAAGCCCATGGTTCTTGAGGATAAGGAGCTTGCCCTTTGGTCCAAGTGCCTTGGCCAGGCGCTCCCCTTCCTCTGGGTCGAATACGACGCCACCAAATTCGGGGTAAACCGCCTGTGCCTCGCCGTGGAACATGGTCACATCTTGGTTGATCATGTCCAGGGGGCGAGCGAAGGTCGACCATGCTTTGCCATTGACCGAATGCGTGTGACACGCCGCATTGACATGAGGATATTTGCGGTGTAAATGGCCATGGATCTGGAATCCCGCGGCGTTGGCTGGTCGTTTTAGGTTCCCACCTACGGGTTCGCCGTTGTGGTTGAGCAGAATAAGATCCGATACCTTGACCAGGCTAAAGTGGACTCCTAATCTATGCTACAATTAGCTCCGTTGATCCTGATAAGGAAGAAAGCAACTTACGGATTAGTCCAGAAGCAATCTAAATGCTCTGGATCACGCAGAGAGATATGGCCGGCCATGCCCTCGCCATATCCGTTACGACCGAAAACCCGAAATGCTCCGGCCATGTGCTCTAGCATCCATCGACGCTTCTTGTCGATGGACGTGAAGGAAGGAATCCCGGGCAGAGGAGCTCCCTGTGAGATGGCTTGAACAGCATGGGAAGTTTCGGGATTCTCATTTTTATCTTGAGACGTACTTTTCGATGGCGCAATAGTGGTCGTGGCAGACATGATGGGCGGCGATGTTAGTGATACAGCATGAGGGTGAAATGGGGGTTGCAGATTTATAAGATCCTTATCTGATTGCGACCATGTGACTGGGATGACCTGCCGCATTGCTATGATATCAGTAACTGCGATAAACTCCAAATGGCAGCCAATCAGGATCCAGAAAGGCAAAGTATACAAACCGAGACGACAATGTCCCATAACAGTCGTTATAGGCCAGCATGATGCTATTCTCAGTAGCAGACAGAGTGTCTCTATTCTACCCTCAATTCGATCTCCGAATTACTTTACACTAAACGACCCCGAAGCCGGCGTTGAAAACACCATGAAGAGAAAGACTCAACCCCGTTATTACTCCTGCCGATGGCCAAAATTGTCGACGCATCTCTGCGAACTCAGCGAGGATTAAAACTTGTCATGCTCAGATGTTAGCTATCAGGGGCACGATTGGCACTGGCGAAGCATTGGCAATTGCTGGACCGGCTCCGCTACTGGGCGTGTACGTCGTCATCTGCATTCTCATATAGGACATTATCACGGCCACCAACAAAATTTCCATGTACCCGGAAGCTCAATGGCTTACTATGACAATCGGCTCGTGTCACGCAGCTTAGGGTTCGCCCTGAGGTGGCTGTACTTGTACTCGTTTGCCATCCTTGTGGCACACGAGATCACGGCGGTTGGTCTAGTTATTGACTACTGGCCAAATAATATCAAAATTGCATTCTGGATTTCGATAATGCTGTTGGTGGCCACTGTGTTTAATCTGTGTTCCGTTAGAGCATATGTGGAGGCTGATTTCTGGTTTGCCTCTCTAGGTATTTATGATCCTTGGTCTGCTGGTGTTTGCGGTATTCTCCTTTGGTAATGGCCCGACTCATCAGCGCCTAGGTGGTCCTTACTGGAAGTATCCCGGTCCTGCCAAAGAATATCTCGTGCCAGGAGCAGAGGGCCGGTTGTGTGGTGATGTGGTGTTGTATATGTTGCTTGCTTCTCAGTCTTCTCATTCAACTTTGTCCCGGAATTACTGGTGATCACGGCAGGCGAGATGCAATCCACGACAAAACCTTCCTAAAGCCACAAAGTGCTATTTTTACTGATTGTTTAACTTTTATGTTTTTAGTGTACTCGCCATTGGTGTTATCTGCAAAAGCAACGCCCCCGGTCTGCTCAGTGGGGGGGGGGGGAGCAGCCTCATCGCCCTGGGTCATCGCTATAAAGAAGCCGGTATCAAAGGGTTCGATTGATGAATGCCGTTAACATCACGTTGGCCTGGTCGTCAGCAAACTCGTTTCTGTACATGTCGAGCCGGTCCCTCTATTCCCTTGCAGTGGCCGGTAACCCTCCACAAATCTTCACTCGCTGCAGTCGATGGGGTGCTCCGCACTTGGCTATCCTGGCTAGCTGCGTGCTGGGCTTGCTGGCGTATCTGAACCGTGGAAATGGAGCCAGTCAAGTATTTAACTAGCTGATCAACCTGACAAACACGGCCAGATTCACCTCGTGGGTATGCTGCGGTATCACTTACACACGGTTCTGCATGGCCTGCCAAGCACAGGCTGTTACCTCGCTGCCATATAGATCGCGCTTTCAGTCGTAACTCATCTGGTAGGCCATGCATATTTGCTATCCTGTTGCTTTGCAATGGATTCTCCGTCTTTGTTGTGGGGAATTGGTCCGTGTCAACGTTCTTGACATCTTATATCGGTATACCCGTATTTCTGGGTGTATATCTTGCGCATCGGAAATATGTTCATGGTGACTCGTAGTCCGACATTCATGTAGCTTAGACTTGCATACTGGCCTAGCTGAAGTAGAGGCCGACTGTCCGGGAGATAAAACAGCTCGTACATGGTGGCGGCGGATACAGGCAATTTGGAATTAATCGTATAGGTAGGTATTGGTAGAATAGAATGAATTTGCTCTATTTTGTACGTTATGTCCAATTCGAATCCAAATTCTACTGATCCATAATACTTCATCATTACTGTAACTCTTAAGAAATCAAATGCTCCAGATGAATTCACAGTTTCGCCAAACGACCGTCCGCCTGCAGCAAAGAAAGATGACTCGGATTGATATCCTGAATGGACCGGCATCTGCTCTTATTAGCACGTCCTAAATATATTGGCTTTCAACATACCCCATGAACTTCATCGTATGGCGAAACTCTTCGAGCAGAATCTTCAAGGCAATATCAACGCCAGCCTCTCCGTTGTACTGCAAACTGTCAGTCGTAGCCACCATGATAGAGAAAGAGACGCACTGCTAAGCCCCAGATGGGGATACGTCCAACGAAACACATCGATGCACCAAGTGCCAACGCTTTGAAAATATCCGCTCCTGACCGAATGCCACCGTCGATGGCAAGAGGAATCCTCCCTCTCGCTACGGGGCCACACTCGCGGAGTGCATCGAGTGTTGCGGGCTGGCCGTCGAGTTGGCGGCCGCCATGGTTGGAAATTATCACCCCGTCGACTTTGTACTCGATGGCGAGTTGGACATCTTCCGCGGTGGAAACTGTTGTTATTAGCACAAAATCCATTATGTATGAGGTAAGGAGTGATACGGACCACCCTTTAGCCAGATTTCCATCTTAGTCGTCCTGCGTAGCCACGGAACTATCTTGTCCCATCGAATGCTTGCGTCTGCCAAATCCACTTCAATTCGAGAACTTCTTTAACCAAATGTGCATGATAACCTACCATAACCAGCAGCGTATGTGGCCATCAGATCATCAGTTACTCCTTGAAGACTGGGAAAGTCTATGTGACTGGGAAACGCCCATCTGTTACGTTGTTCATTGCGTCGACTTCCGATTACAGGCAGGTCGACGCTAACAAACAGCGCCTTGTATCCGGCCGCTGATACAGTCAGCTCCCTCTCACAATCGGCCGAATAACTCGCGGCGCTCACCCTCTGCTCGTTGAATAATGCGTCGCGTGACTTCACTATCTTTGAAGAACGACACCTGCATCGCATACGGATTCCCTGAGCCCTGCGCGATCACTTCCTCCGGGCTGGTGGTTGACCATGTGGATAGACACATGGCAATACCGTTGTGAGAAGCAGCGCGCGACGTGCCGCCTTCTGCGTCGGAATGGGCGAGGCGATGGGCAGCAGCTGGGGCAAATCCAAGAGGGAAAGATATCTGAGGGTACAATATTAGAAGCTTCATGAGTAATATCGGTGCGGCTTTACCTTCGTTCTAAAGATCTCTGTGGTAGTGTCTACTTCCTCGACATCACGTAAAACTCGTGGTCGCAGTTTGTATCGAGCAAAGGCATTCTCATTGTCGCGTAGACTATAGATAATGAGCGATTGCAATGATCTCCTTCGGAATAAACGGCATACCTGACCATCTCACCGGCCCCTTCATTGAAATAGTCTGTGGTGGTTAGACATCAGTTATACTTGATATCAGGTATATACAGACATCGGTAAAGCTGAGGAAGTTTTTTCTCGGCTTCATCTTGGATGTCTTTGATAGTGAGAGGCAGGTCGGCGGGTATCGAGTCGGCCATCGTGCTGAATACGTGCAAGATGCAAAAGTGTCTCGAAATGTACATATGACGGCCGTTTATTAAATATAATTGATCTCACACGGTAATGACCATGAGCGAAAACTCGATGGCCATGATATAACTTGTATGCCACGCGACCTGTTCCCTCTTCGAATCCTTATCAGGGCTGGCTTTCCTTTCTTGTCGACGTTGACAAACCGAAGCAAGTCACCCCGGTCACATAACTTTTCTGACACAGCTGGATTAGCCCCAGATATGGTAAGAAGTTGCATTGCATTGTCAGAGTGAGGCATGATACGGTCAGTTTCATGGAGGGGGAGAATGGATTACCTGTAATCTCTCCGTGCTTCACCGGGACAAACCAACGGACAATCACCGGGTCGGACCGATTTGCAGAGAATGAAACGAGTAAAAATAACAATAAGAAAGAAGAAGAGTCAAGCGGGAAAATGTTTGTTGAAAGTCAACGTGAAATGGCTCAGTATAAGTGTTGTTATAAATGCTCGAGAACGATATATATCGGCACATAGTTCTACTCAAAATAATCGTGGCATGCAACAATTCATTTCATCATTAAACAATTACGCACTAACTAACAACATTGACCGGAGCTGTCTCATGTTGCTCTACCTCCACCTCCTTCTCCGTCTTCAATCCCGACTGCGGCTGAAAACCAACGTCTGGAATGATACCTGCGCGGTCAAGGCAGTTACGAGCGCGCACATACGGATCCAGTTTCCAGTAGTTGGCGCTCAGTTGCTCTGCCAGCTCGGCCCGTCGTGCCTTGGTAGTCTTGAGCTGCTCGTTGTCCTTGGTCGCTGTTGCTGTGATCCATGACGATGTTGTAGTCAAGAGCTCCTTGACAATACCCCGTCGCTCGTCCTCGAGGGCCTCCCGCGTGGTGCTATCGTCCATCCTCTTGTTCTCGCTTTGCTCCGGCTCAATGTACTTGTACTCCCAGTTCTCCGGGCCACCGAGTTCCTTGAAAATTCTCTCTCGTGGGATGTAATTCTCCAGATCACGGACGGACTTGGTGAACTGGATCTTGGAAACGATGACGGGATCCATCCATCCCTTGATGAGTTTCCAGATACCTGCGCCAATGATTAGCCCGCTATTTTAGGTTCATGACAGGAAAACACAAACCGGAGAAAATCCATGGTGCATTGTGGATCAACAGAACCCCGAGACATTCGGGATAGTTGGCTTCGAAACAGCGGATGATGAACTTAACAGGCGGGTACTCCTGTACAAGTAGTTAGCCTTGCTCACGTCACTTCGCAAGAGGCTTGACCTACCATGTTTGAGAGGGAAAAGCCTGTCATGTCGAAAACAACCGTCTACAAGAAAAAGTCAGCCGGAAGATCTTGGAAAGAGAGATGCCTGTACATACAGCAGTTTCCACTGGTTGCCGCAATAGAAGTCGGACCGATTCGATCACATTGACAATGTACCGATTCAGTACTTCTTCGCTTTGCTCCCCGGGCTTGTGCAGGCGCACTCGGATCACCACAATGGGCCGACCGATCTTATCCACGCCGTGAACGAAGCATTTGCCCATGCGACTCTGTGCCAGGAAACTGCTACCCTCCTTTTGCTCACTTGGGTTCGCCTTGTTCTGTTCCTGCTTCAACGAATGGAGCTCGCCATTCACCAGCACCTCATCGACCCGCATTTCTTTCACCCGCCATTCGACCGCAGCCACCATCATTGCGAAAGCGTTGCACACATCCCACTTGCGGGCCCGGAGGTAGCGGAGCATCAGGACGTCGGGATTCTCATTCTTGAAGCTGGTCAAGAATCCTTGCTGGAGTTCGTCGGTGGTCATGTTGGCCAAGGCTTGCCGGATGGTCTTGATTTGCGTGGCATCCAACCCCGTCTCTTGGAGGCTCTGGGTCAATTGTGATGAGTCGGCACGAGTCGACGCGGTGCTGGCGCGGCCGGAACCATTGCCGTCGGTGCTTGAGATGGATTGCTTGCGTTGCGGTGGCCCTTCTACGCCGGAGGCCTCCAAGGCCTTCAGGAGTATCGTCCAGAGCTGCTGCAATTTGGCCTCCTGCTCCGTGGAGAGGTTTCCGATGTATCCCGACGGGGTGTTAGTCGATGCCATTGTGCGTTGATCGTGTGTAGTTTAAGCGAATAGAACATGCAAAGTCTTAATGAAGCAACCCCACGTTCAGACCGGCGGCATCTACTTTAAAAATGTATGCTCGCGACTGATCTACGTCTCGCGGTGACGAAAGCAAGGATGGCTTCCCCGCCTGCTCCTGTAGATCCATATCAAGACTCCCCGCAGTGATGGACCAACATCCTCGGTTTCATATTTGGGGAAGAAGACCAGTGATTGGCGTTCCGAAATGTGGGAGGCGCGAGGACCGTTCAGGGGGCCGCGTTCAAAAATCGGGCGGCCCACTCCTTCCCCAGATCTCCAAAGTCAAACCCGATATTCCTCGGCGAAAGGATCCTGTCGCGATGGTGACTGAATCCGGCAATTATTTATAGGATTTTCCTGTTTCTTTCCATGACGAAGGCCATGACGACAGAGTGCCCAGAGTACCCCAGTATATACGATGGAACGGTCCTCTTATCATATGCTCCGAGCAGAGGCAAACCTAGCGACGAGGATGCCCGAAATCTCGGTTATTCCCAAAACTGGGTCTACCGAAGGTTAGCCACCATCGCGCCAATCATACCGGAGCGAATAAGGGAATTCTTGCGAGTGTCTCAGATGTCACAAACACAGGACTTCCTATTTCTGCGTCGACAATTGGGCCAATTCTGGGCACGTGCACCACACGCGACCAGCCCCTCTCTTCTACGCTATTGGAGCCAGTCACTCGTAACGGCCGTCGAGTCCATCGCCAAATGGCTCGTGATTCCGACGTGCAACTAGCATGGCTGATTTGATTACTTGCACAAGATCTCTCATCGCGAAATTTCGAATCCGTTTTTAGGTCAATCCGATAGCAACACAAATCAACCGGCCCCCGATTCCGAATATCAAGCCCGAGGGATGCCCCGTTAACGAGTCTCGCCTTTTTGGAAGCAAATGATACGTACAGCAAAGATAACGCTGTTGTAATCGGCCGCACGACTCTCCCTTTCAATTTACTATGCTCAAAGGAACTGTTTTAACTTCGACAATGTGGGATGAGGTGAGCACACATTGCATTTGAGCAAGCAAATACCTTTTTTCGGGCAGCTATCCCAAATGTTTTCAACGCATTGCACCATGACTTAGTCCAAATGCCATGGATCGTGAAGGCAGTTACGTCCTGTAATTTAAGGGTCGAGCAGAACATGCCGGTCGTTCGTAGACATTTGAGATGGGTGCTTCACTTGGGACTAGAGAGTGATCAAGTAATATACTTCTAGTCATTCTCAGATGACCTTACGATTTCTGTACACATGAAATTCACTGGACAAGACTGAAATATAGCTTTTCTGTCAGATTTTGTCTTGCTTCGCCCCGACTCAACACTAGGAATATCATACCCTCTTCAAAATGGTGTACGAGAAAGTGCTCATAATTGGTGTGAATGATATCTAGGGAGAGTAATGAGTATTTATGCACTTTATTGCTGTTGTTACATGTTACATAATGACATATCATGACATGTGTCATCATTCCGATTTGATGCGAGAGAAAAAGCCGACGTGTCAGCTAATCGAGACTAAAAGTAATGGCGTTCAATATACCGAGATCTCTCACTTCCATTTTAGTATCCAATCCATGGTATTACGATAGCAGGACATGCTTTATTTCGTTCAAAATTGACGGCACTGGCGAGGTCAGTTAACAGCCTGACTTCTGCGGATGGCACCGCGCTCTGAGCCTCACTAACCCAACCCCATCAGCTCTGGTGCGGCGGCGAACTTGCTATATACATTGTCTATGAATTTGACTGGAAAATCTCAACATCGGAATATCTGCACCAGCTTATTGAACCCAACGGCAACCTTGAAAAAGGCGGGAACGTCCATCTTCTAGCCCAATTTACTTTGGAAATTTCAAGACGGCGAGGTCCGCTTCATGAGCATGCCAACCAGCCTGTTAGGATTGATGATCGACTTGCAGACAGTGTATTCGAGGAGAAGCAGACTTATAAAGTGGGTTTGGAGAAAGGAAGATTTCCTGCTCCGATTATAGCTAATCGACTGCACGAATTTCCGGGGTCGGAGATGCTTGGGCTTCAATTGGTATTCGATAGGTCCCCGTATCCAGGTGCAAAGGACTGGAGGCCGGGGGCTCTGCAGGTGTCAGACGTAAATGGCATGGTGGAGGCACGGCAGTTTGTGAGCCATAGTATTGGGAGCTTTGATGGTTCTCTGGTGGATAGATGCATCGTGGTGTAGGTCTATTGTGAGAAGTTATTGTCTCCAGCTTCCCGAATAAACTTTTCTACAGGCTCTGCTCCTACTGAACCAATACTCACATCTCGGTCCCTATTTGTACTTCGCGTTCTGTAGATGTACAACAAGATGACATGCCCAGCTCCCTTCCTTGTCTATGGCAACACCAAAGAGTCTAGCCCATGTTTTCCCCCAAACGGTGTGCACAGACTATTCCCGGGGATTCCCTCGCCCCCGGACGAGCCCAAGGTCGCCGAATCAGCGGCTCGGCGGATGACAGCTGCCCAGGGCTTGGGCCTTGATGACTCTTTATCCTTCATTTTCTGTCTACCTCAGCGGGCGGGTGGAGGAGGCGATGAAGCGGAGTTGATGGAGTGCCCAAATGATGAGAGAAAAAGGAAGAAGAGAGAGAGGGAGGGAGGGAAAGGAGGCTGCTTTCATGGTCTCCGGTCAGGCGCATCGACTCAAGTCAAAATCTTGTCTATCTCCCGATACTGCTCCGCTATCAGTTTCCAGCAGTCAATTAGTGTCAGTTCTTGAGCCGTGGGAAGGGCGAGGAATACAAGGGACACAAGGACCTGGTCAAATGGGGACATGATGTCCATCGAGTGTCTTAATGTCTACAATTCCCATAACATGTATCTAGTGATTGCCTGCACTACCCTCCAGATACCTTTTAAATAAGCACACGGGAAGGAAGAACTCGGTGCAAACTAGAAATTGAAGAACATACGGAACTATAATCATTTATATGTAACTGCTCAGAACATGCATACCCAAGATCTCTCGTGTGTTCCAATAGTTTGACAGTTGCAGTTGACAGTTGCCGGATAAACAACAATTTTGTAACACAAAAACGAATTTGTAACCAGTTTTCGAGCTGGTTATGACTACCCATAATTGCAGCTCTCATGTTTGAACCACATTAGCCCTTTCTTCAATAGCCTTACTGTCACGGGCTCGGAATAGTAGATGATAACGAACTGAATTCCTATCTAAACTATTGTAGCCATCGATGAGAATATCGAATCTGGAGAAGAGAAGAGAAGAGGAAATCGACCTAGATATGGAAAGGTTTTAAGAGGATTGTTGGCGACATGACTGGGTAGCGTTTGTGATGTATCATCCATTGCCGTAGTATTGAGCCGCTATATTTGAGCTATCATATGTGAGCCGTCACAGTTTAGTCCGGAATAATCCAGTCCGACTGTCACGGAGCATGAGTGCTCGCTAAGTCACATGACATGTTTTATTTCTTTGTTGATTCCTTTGTTCTGTTTGGAGTAGGGCCAGGCCCCTCGCACACTAGATATTTCAGCGCTGGCAGGCCCAGCGCTCTTTCCTTTCCCTCCTCATGCTAGTATTTCGCTAGATAGTCCACCAATAGATCTCATATTGAACGGGACCATCACACCGACTGCCCCTTTGAGCCTCTCGATTCGAGACCTCACTTCAATCTCTCTCCGCGCCTGATGCCCGGTCCTGTTGCTTTCGAACTGCGTCTTGTCTATGAACCTGTAGATAGCCTGGACTGTAGCTTATCCTGTTCATCAATTTCTTATATATTCTGTACCCGACCCTGCATTCTGACACACCCCAACACTCACCCAACCTCCATCACCCTTAGAGCGGCAATGAGAAAAGGGCAAAAACAATTATTGCTCAGTGGTGGCAAAAACAAAAACATACAACAGCCGGGATTCGCTGGTGGTCACCCACCCAACTACTAACCGGCCGGCGTGTGGCTTAAGTACGGTCGATAGTAGGGTGACGGCACCTAAAAGGTGCGAGATGGTGTGAAATCTTGGCGCTCGCGCGACTAGCGTGGGTGCTCTATAGAGGGGTGCGATATTCTACGGCCACTCGCACCAGGGTGTGTAACTCCGTTCAGGGGGTGTGAGTTGGCCCACTTGACTAAAGGGAGGGCCATGTCATTGGCAGCTTGCCCCTCCTCATGAAACAGGCCAGTGAGACAGCGCATGCACTTTGCCACTGTGCACAGGACACCTGTGCTGGTAGAATAACAAGGCAACATACCGTGAGTGACAACTTCTAAGAATTAAACGCACGTGATCTTAAGTACCGTATCAACAATACCAACAGAAGCTACATCAAACGGTGTAAATGAATTTTGGCTACGTTTTGGAGAATGCATAATCCGATACGCTGGCAGATTATCTTTCAGAGCTTCCCATGGTGACTGATGGCTTAGGGCTAGGAAACTTGGAGAGGAAATAGGAAATCCCCTGATTTCCTTTTTTTTTTTTAGCCGCTTCATTCCCCATACTGCTATCTAACTGGCCGTCCACCAGCTCGAAGTCTTTCCCATTTCGTTTTAGTGCTCACATTGGTGCTCACCCCTCGCCGTTTTCTGCTCACTGCGTAGACCTGAGCAGCCTGAACTGATCACTGAGCGGGAGCTGAGCAGAGTGGGTAAACTAAGCTTCCATGAATATTCATTTCGCTCCAGGGATTACCCGTTCGCTGGGGAGATGCTCCTAGCCCTCAAGAGCAGAACCAGCCACCTTAGGATCCAGGCCAAGACTCCTAGGAGCCTGAAGAAACTCAGGAGCAAGCAAGCATCCACCTCTGTTCCTGGTTTGCCTCATGATCTTGCTTATGATACTGGATAGGCTTCCAGAGTGGCTAGCCCCCAACGCTTACTGAAAGTTGTGATGTCTGTCTCATTCCTATAATCACTTTGGTGTTCCCTTAGAATATCATACAGAAGATGAAGCCTAGAAAATAATTCAGCTAAGCCAAAGATATGTTGCAACCTGGGTTTCATGGAAAGAACTGGACATTTTGTTATCCATTGTATCGATATACGAGGCTATTCTTGGTCAGATCGGAGCGGGAGTGCTGGGACCTATCAGGGACATGGATATTTACAACACACCACCCTACACTACACTCAGACGACTTCACACAGGTCAATCCGCCATTCAATTGATTACTATGCTATGCCAAAGGCCAAGGAATCAATCGACCAGTACTCTGTGCATACCCGGATACTTCATCAGGAATATTCTAACCCATAGACCGAACCAGCTATGATGATGACTACTACTGCTACTACATACCATGTGCGATCAAACCCGAGTGCCAATTAACACTAAGAGAATAGCCTTGACTGATCTGATTAGTTTATCCAGGCCATTGATTTGAGAATCCGATGATGGTTGCTGTCAAAGTGGGACTCGCGTATCTTCGGGGGATCTCACGCTTTCTGCACCAACCAAGGGTGGCTAGCCCCAACGTATGAGCTCTCACTCATGGGGTTGTTTTACGCTTGTATTAATAATTCGTGATGTATGTAATTTACCTAACCATATTCCTGCCTGAAAATAAAATCTGTAAAATAAGCGTTTCATTTACAATAAGCCACAAGGGTGGTAGTGTAGACGTCTTGTACTGTACGTATTGTGACATGTATGATTAGGTATGTTACAGGGTGTAGAATAGAGCCTTTTTTTGTGTTCTCCAAAGGGATCCACATGAGTCCTCAACTCTCCCACACAGAAGAATTGCGGCGAAATTGGTACATCACCAGTTGTTGCAGAGCAATATATTCAAGTGGCCCCGCACCCAAGATGACAGTATGGACAGACATGGGGAAAACTGAGATAGGCAACACAGTTGCCCGTGCCCGTTAGAATCAGTTGGCAATATCTGACAAATGGGCATTTTATCACTGATCATGTTTTGAGTGTGGCAGAATGTGACGGCTCAACGCTTCAACGCTGCTTCGGCGGCTGATATCAACAAACGCCGCTGTCTGAACAAGCAAGCAAAGACAGCAGTAGTGTAGCCACATACCACATGGATAAAAAACCTTCCTCCTATAGATAGATTTCTTTTCTTTTTTCCCCCAGATTACGATAATCTCGTCGATGGCTACATTAGTTCAGATAGGAACATCAGTTTGTTATTATCGACTATTCCGAGCCCGTAACGCAGAATGGTGAATCACAGCAGACGGTCATCTTTGGTCATCAATCTCATGTCACTGAAGTCACTCCATAGATATCTGATACTATATTTGCATGAGTCTCAACGCGGCAGCACAACATTAGAATTGCTCTGTAGATGTTCAATAAGAAATCTGTTCTGAAAGCAGCAACGGGAAGGTGTCGCCAGGCGAATAATTGAGAAACATGTAAGCCTGATTCAAAATCAACGAAGATGGTGGCTGAGAGATGATCCGAATATACACTCAAAAGCAGGACAGCAAAGATCGGCATGGATCCATTTTGACCGATCAGGGACATTGCCCTAATAAAAAATACTTGAGAAAATAGACAGGATCAAAAACAGTGAGCAAAATGTGTTGAGGAATCCATGACAGGCATAAAAGAAATCCACTACTAACATGAGGTGGACTGCCAAAAATACTAGGCAAGACCAAAGCAGTAGCCAAAGGAAAACCCGGGCAAAAATCCGGCGGAGAAGTGGTGAAGAGTCAGCTTTCTGAAGTTAATAGGAAGATAGAGATGAGAATAAATGGACAAGACATGTGCTGGCTTTGAGCAAAATACTAGGAAATGGGTGAAACGAGTGCACTAGTTGAATGATCATTTGCTTATGGATAAATGTTTTCTCTTGATGTACGTATCACTGATTGCAATTCCATGATCTTGCCCAGTATTTTTGGCACTTAGAAGGCCCTGTTAGAGCTCACTCACCTTTTACTTGCCACTTTTCCTCTTGTTTTACTCTCTTTTATTTTCCCTGTTCACTTTCTTGAAGCATATACCGAGACTTATAGACCCTGTTCCCCTAGAACAACTCGACCCATAATGTTTCTGTCAGTCATCTTCATGCTACAATTGCTGTAGATGCTAGCCTTCCACCTGGCTTTACATACTAATTTGCTGCTAGTTCTATTTCTCCTGGTCTCTTCATTTACGCTGGATTTTAGAGCAAGTCATCATTCAATTTCTAGCATTAATTTAGTGTTGACATCGGAGAACACCAGACTTGTCTCTTGGACTATATGAGATAATGAACTGGTTATTGCTGTTCTTATGTTGCCCGTAGACCGTGTTGGATTCTGCACTTCTTCCGCTAGAAATTGCACTCTTTCACAGTGCATCATCATAAATGTCTACAACTGATACAGATTTTATTGTCGATCCAAAAACGTACCAGCTGTATTACAAAAAGGTGCCGCAGGAATGTCCAAAGTTAACGGATTCCCAACACCGATATGGAGGTCTGTACCCTATACCAGGATTCAAAGGAGATAACCGAAACAGCAGCATCTTGTCATAATGCACCAGAAAATTCTTACTTTAGTTGTTAGTGCCTTATCAGATATTATAAGGCTAGGTGCCCTTACGATGGTGAATATCCCCCAGGTCCACAACCAAAAAATTTGGCTAATATCGAGGCACGAGAAAAGACAGATATCAAATGTCTATCAAGTGAAAATAATATCCTAAAATCTGAAATCCTCCATCCCATCAACTATCTTGAAAAAAATTCTTTTCTCCATAACTATAAGAGTAGTTGCTCAAACGTTGCTACTTGGAAAGGGGCAGGGATATACCTTTGCCATGATGTGAGTTACTGTGAGAACGAGGAGGGTTGAGACAGCGTGATGAACGCACTGCGGATTACATGCGTAGTATTATAGAGAGACTAATCGCTGGTGTGTGGAAGTTCGCCCACCAGCGTCGCGAAGTATCCTCGCGGCG